>PVIH01007298.1:0-77368 GCA_004025045.1 Sigmodon hispidus | reverse complement strand
CCTTTTCTCAGAGCAACATTTCAGCTTCTTTCCTCTGTGTCTGCTGCTGTCTCCTTGTCGGGTCTCAGGCAGCTCTCTGGCATCTATGTCTGCCATCTGTCTCTGCTCTGAGATGTTCTTAGCCTGGTAGCCCTGCTCACACTTCCTGTTTACCTTTGACCAATCAGCTTTTTATTAAACACATAGGCGGGACAAATATTTACATTATCAGCATAATCCCACTACATGACCCCCTGAAAAATCTCCAATGGGAATGGATGGCCCAGATGCTCCAGCATTTTAGAGCACATCTGTTGCAGTTTCCTCTGATTTCCATTGCCAGGTGGTCTGGGGCTGGGAATAAGCCTAAGAGCAAGCCAGATTATGAACCAGCAAGCAGTATTCTTCCATGATTTCTGTCCTGACTTCACTGGATGATGGACTGTGACCTGGAAATTTAAGACAAATAAATCCTTTCATCTCCAAGTTACTTTGGTCAGAATATTTCATCATAGCAACAGAAAATCAAAACTAGAACAGTCTCCTCATAAGGCTGACATAAATGGCTGCTTCCCAGCTGGTGGCACTGTTTGGGAGGTGACAGGATCATGAAGATGTTAGCTTTGAACTTTGGTGAGTTCAAAGTTTAATGGGCTATCAGAAGGCAGGACCTAGTTGGAGGAACTGGGTCACTGGAGATATAGCCATAAAAGGTTGTATCTTGACTCCAGTCATCCATCACCACCATGTCCACATCTGTCTATTGTAAGGTTAGTAGCTCTTCTCTCATATTTTTGCCTTGTCATCTGCCTGAGAAAGCAATCAAGGGAAGTAACCAAGGACCGAGACATCTGGAACCATGGTCCCAAATAAGCCTTTTCTTAGGTTGTTTTCCTCGAGTGGTTTTTTTTGTTTTTTTTTTTTTTCACAATAATAAACTAATAAAAGAATATTCGGCTCTACTCATAGGCTGGTAGCTTGTCCAGTCATCATCAGAGAGACTTCCTCCAGCAGCAGATGGGGGCAGAGGCAGAGACCCACAGCCGGACATTATGTGGAGAGAGTCTAAATTGGAGGTCTCAAATGCCTGATGGTTGGGGGATATTCAATCACATTGTGAACCTCAATTTGCATTTGTGTTAATTAAATAAAACTAACCTTGGGTCAAGAGGCTGAGATAGCAACTTGTTGACAGGAAGTAACAATAGAGCATCTGAAGGCATCTGGAAGAGACAGACACATGGAAAGTAGGAGGGAGGGGGTTAGTGGTGCAGTTTTTTCTGTTTGCTGGGGTGGAATGATGGGCCTCTTGGGAGGCTTCAACAAGGAGAAAAAGTTAATCACCACTCAACCTCTCTGAGCTAACAGGTCTTCACCCCAGCCTCTAAATCTCAAGTTTTATTTATAAATAGAATTATAGAGATTTAGTTAAAGCTACTGTTAGTAGCAGCAACAGAGCCAGTTCCTGTGGAAAAGAATTCCTGACAGGCTGGTGCCAGAGCAGCCAGGCTGCTGCCAGAGAAGCAGGCTTGCAACTACAGAGTTGCCATTGCTGACTAAAATAGCAGATTAAAGTGTAGCCACTGTGCTGAAGGAAAAAAATAGGTACCTTCTCTTGAAGCTCAGGGAACCCACCCCCCCAGAAAAGAGGGAGGAAAGTCTGTAGAGGCAGAGAGGGTGGAGGAAACCAGGAGAGCATGGTGTACCTAATCAACTAAGCAAGGCTCATGTAGGCTCACAGGTACTGAAGCAGCAAGCATGGGGCCTGTGTGAGTCTGCACTAGGTCCTCTGCATATCTGTTGTGGCCATTAGCTTGGTGTTTTTGTGGGACTCCTAACAGTGGGATCTGGTATGTCTATGACTCTTGCCTACTCCTGAGACTCTTTCTATTTTAAGTTGCCTTGTCCAACTTTTGTCCTGTCTTATTAAATTTTGTTGTGTCTGATAGTTGGCTCTTAGAGTCCTGCTCTATTCTGAAGGAAGATGGAGGAGCAGATCTGGGGGGAAGGGAAAGGGGTCTGGAGGAGTACGGGGCGGCAGGGGGAACTTGTCATTTTGTATTGCATGTAGAAAGAATCTGTTTTCAATGTTAAAAAATGTTCTGATATTTAAAAGAATTTCTCCCTGATCAACAGTGTAAAGCAGCTACACAGTTTCATAATAACATCACAACCTCTTAGATACTTTGTGTCGGACTAATATGCAAGGAAGCAGAAAAGATTTCTTTTCTCTTTTCAGTATCTCAGATAAATATACAATACTCAGCCAAAGTACAGCCTCCAGCAGGTAGAAAGGTTGTGGTTGTGTTTTTGCTCATTGTTTACATAATCTGTTTCTTCACAATTTCTTTGACAGGAAAGAGATTTCCAGGTATTCCACTGAGCCTATACGTTTGTTATATAATTTTTGATTATGTGGCTCTTTCTCTTTTCATGGTGAGGAGCAGCCTGAGTAATGAAGCTGGAAATTGATTTATGTACTTGAGCATATAAGCTGGCAATGTTCTCATTACTTCCTTGGTGATACGGCACCCTCAAATGATCTGGACAGTCACCTTTGTCACTCAGGAAGAATCAAGGAAGCACAGGCTCTCTCTGCAGAACTTCAGAGCCATGTAATCCACTCAATGAAAGGACGCTAGTCTAGCAATTCAGATGCATCCAGTGATAGGCTTCTCATAACTGTTAAGGAGCTGTTTGCTGTGTCTCTGCTGAGTCTCTGTCAAAGGGAGTTACCCATATCATCATTTTCCTCTGGAGCTCCTGGTGAGACCACATAATGTGAGGAGCCTCTGGAAAGATGCTTATGTAAGTCTTCTCCACATCAGAGCTTTCCTAGGAAAGCTTGCTCATTACCAATGAAGACACTCCCACCTCATTCCCCTGTTGCTTGTTAGGTCAGTGTTTTGTGCCAGTCATTGTCTTATGCTCTTGGATGAAACTTACATGAAGATCAGAGCAGTCTACAGTTTCAGTTATTAGATTGTAATGGCTCTGAATCATCTCAGCTGTGTATAGATATCACATACATTAATTTGCACCATAAAATCTTATTTACAAAAGTGACAGTCTAGTAGGGTGAGAGACCTAAATAAATAATTCTGACAGGATGCTACAAGGACTATAATAAAGTCAGCTCATTTCCTTGACTTTATTAAGTCAATGTGCCAAAAAAAAAAAAAAAAAAAAAAATCTCTCAAAGGTATTAGGGCCTTGAACAGTGCGTGGGGGAGGAAGGTGGAAGAAAAGGATGACACCAAGAAGAGCTTTTGTTTGAAGTTAGCCCTGTCATTTGCCAGAGGATGACTCCAGGGGTCCTTCACCCACACCTATCAGCATTCTTAACCATTCAGGTGACACAGCTAATGAGAGGTCTCCTAGACTGGCTTAATGAATGGAAACGATTCAACTGTAATTAGCACATTTATTACTTTAATATGAATCAATGTTTCTAAAGCCTCTGAAAAGACTTTAATCTCAAAGATAAATTGAGACCTTCCCACACTTCCTTCATACTATTGAGATATCTATTCTTACTTCTTGGTTAAATCATTAGCACTATCCTCAAAATATTTCCAATCAAAGTGAATCTAAAATCATCAGAATAAATGTAATTAAGTTTCATTGTAAGCTGTTCTGAGGCTTCCTTAAAACCCCTAGGAAAGAATAAGAGGAGCTGTTTCCCAGCTCAGATCAGAGTCTGCCCGATGGAGACAGGAAGAAGCTGCATTTTTCAGAAACACCCACAGTAGTGCTTTCCAGCCACATCCTGCCTGCTGCATCAAAGGGCAGGTGGCCAGGTCCCCACTCTGCTGTCACTTGTTGCCTTTGGGCTCCATCCATCAGGCCAAACACAGAATCAATACCTAGCTGCATAGCAAGGTTTCTTTTGTGGTTATCTCTCCTGATCCTTCATTTGATGGATGCATAATATTGATCAAATTGACTGAGTTGAAAAGCTGTTTTCTGTCACAGTTTGATGAGTTGCCGTTTTCTATCCAGATAAGAAAGTTTCCACAAAAGCAAGAAAAATTACTTTTCTGGGGTCTGCTCTTGCTCTATAGAAATAGACCCATAGCTAAGAGGCTTAAAGTGGAAAAAGCAAGACCATTCTGACTTCGCTGGGACGATGCTGACTTTTGACAGTGAATTCCTCCATTCCATGTGTGTTTTCAAAACACAAGTTCTTTTCATAGGGAAGGATATTTAAAAGCATTCTTTGGAAATGTCAAAGCCAAGTAAAATCTATTGAATACCTATGATATAGTCTTTGAATAACACTAAATGAGAAATAACAGTTTTCAAAGGATACAGCTACCAAGGTTCTGATCTATTTTATGATAATGTCCATTTATCCAAAATGTTTCTGAATTCTAGGATTTTTTTTTTTTAAAGTTAGACACAACCTCTAACTATACTCTTTTTCTCGGTTTCAGATTTATAGCCACTTCCTCCAATGACAAAAAAAAAATTGCTAGCCCAAACTACTGCAAAAATAAGTTTTCTAATTAGGGTTCAATATCTGCCAAGACTACATTTCCCCTTGTATACTGCACAATGCAGAGAGCTTGGTGTAGAGTCCTGAGGTCTGATGAGTACACCTCTCATAGACTTCACTACCCAAGGCCAAGTTTAGAGAGGCATTCTATAGTCCCACAAAGTACCTTCCTGCCCTCTGTAGTCAACCCAGCCCTCATATTCATGTGTCCTGAATTATAATGCATGAATTCTAGTTAGTATATAATGAAAACCCAGAACCAAATATTGGGGAAAAGCTGGAATATCAGAGCGAAGAAACAGACCACAGTCAATTCTCATCCAGCCCACTTCTCATGGCAAACAGGGTAAATGCCATCTCCAAGGGTCCTCAGCCTGACTGTCCACTTCTACAGAATACCCGAATCTCTGCCTTCTCCTGCCTTACATATCTAACTTACATACCTAACTGGAACACTGTTTTGAATACCAAGGAATACCTCAGCCTATACTTGAACTTAGTAGAAATAAAATCATAAAGCTACATGACTGTATCTTAGTAGAAATGAAATCATAACGCTATGTGTCTGTTTGAGTCTATCTGGCTCAACAGATGTGGCATTTATTTGTGTGGCCATGTCTATGAGTTGCTCATTCTTTTTATTACTGAACAGTGTTCCATGGTATGAACACTACACAATTTGCTTACCCATGTTCTTGTTGATGGACACTGGTTTTGCTTTTAGTTTCGTTTTCACTGGAATAAGAACACTTAATGTATGATCTACTATTACTACAAAATTTGAATATTTGTATGTGTGTGAACAAGTGTATATATGGTAGCTAAAGGTCAATGTCTGGTGTCTTCCTCTGAACTGTCACCTTATTTTGTGTGTGCTATGTTTGTATGTGCCGTGTGGACACGTGTAAGTGGAAGTGCACATACTCTTGTAGATGCATGCACATGGAAGCAGAGGTTGACACCAGGTGTATTCTTCAATTGTTTTTCATCTGATTTTTTTTCATTTTATTTAAGGCAGGGTCTCACTATGTAGCCTTGGCTAGTCTAGAATTTACCATATAGACCAGGCTAGCCTTGAACTCACAGATCTACCTGCCTCTGCTTACTTAGTACTGAGATTAAAGGTATTTATGTACTACCACCCCCAGCTAAGTATGTCTGTGGGCTCTGTTTTATGGGACATTTCTTGGTCTCTATGGTACCCTGTATAACATTGTTTTTTTAATGCTGGAAGTTGAACTCATGGCCTTGGATATAAACCACAAGTGCTCTGCCACTAAACTGAACTCCAACTTATTTTTTAAAACATGGTCTCTCATTGAATCTGGAGCTTTCAGATTAAGCTGGTCTAGCTGGCCAGCTAGCTCATGTGTCCTCCTCTCTGGAACTGAGATTACAAGTTTACACTGTAGTCACAACCCCCCCAAAAAAAAAAAACAAGAACAAAAACAAAAAAAAGGCCTTAGAGAGCTGTGTTCTTGAAACTGTGGGGTCTTCCCTCAATATTGATGGCTGCTGTTTGACAAGAGGTAATTGATGAAGGTTGGGATTGTGGCAGTTTCTTAAAATAAGACAACAATAAATCAACAATGAAGTTTTCTGCATTGCCTGGTTGACCCTTTTTATAACAGATTTCTCTGTAGTATGTGATATTGCTTAACAGCATTTTACCCACAAAAGAGCCAGTCAAAACAGGAGTCAAGTCAGACAGAGGGGAACATGTGCACTGTCCCATACTCAGAAGGCTGAAGGAGGAAAACCATTTAAGCCAGAGTTTGGAGCCATGCTGTAATACAGCCATGTTCATGCTAAGTATCAACAGTGGGACCATAACTGTGAATGTCACTCCAGCATGAGCAATATGGTAAGAGCCAGTTTTAAACCAAGTTAAAACACTGACTGGTATTATGAATGTAATTGGCCTCCATAATGTCATAGGAAGTGCTACTATTAGAAGGTGTGGCTTTACCGGAGTGGATATGGCCTTATTGGAGGAAGTGTGTCACTGTGGGGTGGGCTTTGAGGTATCCTATGCTCTGGATATTGCCCAATGTCTCAGTCAGCTTCTTGTTGCCTATAAGCCAAACTGTAGCCAGCACCATGTCTGCCTGAACACCATCATGACCCCTGCCATGATGATGAACTGAACTTCTGAAAATGTAAGCAGCCACCCCAGTGAAATGTTTTCTTTATAAGAGTTGCTGTGGTCATGGTTGTAAGGATTTCTCCCAGTGTTCCTTTTAATAAATGAAGATGTTTCACAGGTCTTTCTCTTGTGCTCATCTAACAGGTTAGGAATAAAACAGTGCTAAGTGTAATTTGGCTTTCAACTCATTTACAGTTTTAAATCTTCTAATTAGAGGAGAATTTAATCCAGACTTCAATGCAAAATGGAGACAAAAGTCATACAGGTGTACCCTCACTTTTTCCTTTAGCCTATTGTATATTTGCTCACCTAGGTGAAGGAATGGTAAATTCATTGAGTCATAATAGATTCCAACCTTTCCTAAGACTTTTAGCAAATTTATTTCATAAGTACGGGTGTTTTGTCTGCATACCTGTCTGTGAATCATGCAATGTTTGGTGTTCACTGACACCAGAAGATGACACTGGATCCCCTGGAACTGGAGTTTTAGGTGGTTGTGAGTTGCTATGTGGGTGCTGGGAAAGGAACCCAGGTTCTCTGGAAAAATCAGCCCATGATGTTAACCACCCAAGCCATTGCTTCTTCAATCCCTTTACTCAACATTTAATTCATTCAGAGTCTGCTGGCAAACTGACAGGACCAGATACCTGCCTGTTTTTGACATGAGACTGTTGCACACACATGAACTTTTGAAAGTTTTTAAATGGATGTCAGTACTTACCCAGAAAAATAGGAGAAACAAACCAGACTTGCCTGTGTGCAGTGGATGAACATTTATCAATCTGGTCATTGATAAATGACCAGAAAAAAAGGGGGGGGCCTTAGGTAAACTACCATCTGGTAACAAATTGTTACATTTTCTGAAAAGAATGATTTTGACACTAATATGCTTCCCCATAACCCTTAAAGCTTTTCTTCATATGTGCATCTAAAATAACATAGCCCCCCTTCCCCCCCCAAGGTTTCTCTGTGTAGCCCTGGCTGTCCTGGAATTCACTATGTAGACCATGCCAACTTCGAACTCAGAGAACAGTCTGCCTCTGCCTCCTGAGTGCTGGGATTAAAAGTGAACACCACCACACCCATCTTACCCATCTTAAAGAGCAAGTTTTACCACAAGTTAGAAAATGTTTGTCATTGTTGGAGATTTAACAATTGAGTAAAACATGATGTTGAGTTACCCTCCAGGTGAAGGTACAAAACAGTCCCACAGAGTCACCTAACTTTCTCAGTCACATCAAGCTTCATGCTGTAGGCTGTTGTGGGATCTACAATGTGAGTCCACTAACACTTCATTTCACAGTAAGCTCAAGGCTAAGGTCTTTTATTAGGCAAAAAAAGTTTGTTTTATGAGTCTCCACACTATATAGTAGTCTTCTTCCTCATGGTTTTAGTTATCTATAAGAAATGATAGCCCAAATATACTAAATGTTAAATTCCAGAAACAAGAATCAAGTGCTAAGTTTTAAAGTAGATATGGCTCTGAATAGCATGTTCAACTCTGTCCTGCCTGAGACGTGAATGACCGTCCAGTGTATGTGTCTGCACTTCACATGCTGCCTACCCTTTAGTCACTGGGTAGCTGTCTGGCTGCCAATCAGCTCACAGGGCACAGCACAGAGAACAAGAGTGGTGGTACTAGCAACTAAGGTGCACCAAAGAAAAGCTGCAGAGTGCTTTGGGTTTTTTTCAAAGTGAAAAAAAAAAGTCACCATTTTAGGAACAAAAGATTATATGCTATCTAAGATCTCAGGCAGCAGAGACAGGCAGATATCTGATCTCTGAGATCAAGGCCAGCCTGGTCTACAGAGCAAGTTCCAGGACAACTATGGCTATGTGGAAAAACCCTGTCTCAAAAAAAATCACAAAAGGAAGGCTGAGGGAGATATCTTTGAAAACTACATTAGAGGACTTCCAAGTACACACAGAACCAGAGTATCTGCAGGCCTTTACTGAGCACCAAGCCTATCTTGGACACGTAACGGGTGGATTAGCTTCCAAAGCTGTAGTTCAGTCTGGTCATATCCATCCTTCCAAAACTCCCCTCCCCTCCCTTAACATATGGCACCACCCACTCACCATCCACCAAAAGCTAGGCTTTGAGAGACTTTCTTGGTGTACAACCATATCCTTGCTCGATTACCTTCATCCCTGTTCTTCCGGCGAATACGTTCTTCCATTCTCCCAAAAGTCTGCTTGATGTACACTGCATACAAAGTCACCATACACCAGACGTGAAGTTATCATTTCACTTTATTGCTTAAAATATATTAAACACACATTAAGTATAGCACATTTAAAATATACAAAAATGCTCTATGTAGTAAAGTGCCATACCCCTCTCTGAGAGCTAAAGCCGTTATCACACTCCGCCTGTGTGCTTCTCCGCTCCTTCTTTCCTCCTCCCACAGACTGACTATCGCTAAGGGATTGGGGCTTTTCTGGGACTTTGCTTTATAAATTTTTATCACATATGTAACTACCATATATATTCTTTGGTCTCAACACACTTGTAAACTCAGTAAAAATAGGTATCATGCCTTAAGTAGTCACAAGAAACTTGTTTTGTCCCTATATTGCCAACTGTGGTTGTAATCTGCTAATTTTCATCATGTACCTGAGGTTACCTTATGAAACCACTCTCTCATGGACCAAACTTCAGTTACCCCTGTTACTAACATGATTATACTATCATGGCCAAAATGTAAGACATGACTGAACATGACTAGCCCATATTCACCCTGTAGAAGTTCACTTCTATGAGGTCTAACTGTTCTCAAGCAGCAATGTAAAAATGTATATGACTTATCTACTGACTGTCTAACATCTGAACTGTCGGGTCCCATTCTTGCAAGTGTTACATACAGAAAGCAGAATTTCACACTTCTGATCACCACAAAACATCTGTTTGTTTACCAGCATCACAAGAATGCTTTTCTACACATTCTTATTACTAATCCCCTATTGGTTACTTTTAAAAATGTCTTCTGAAAGCGCACACCTCTTCATTTGTCCTAGCAGCACTGGGAGCTGTGGTGTGCCACACAGTATATCCTTTTGTCCAATCAGTCTCACCCCACAAATGTCCATTGCCATGTGTAATTGGTCTGCTTCAAGGCCTCTGGCACAGCATCACTGGACCCTCACCTAAACTCCTTTTGGATACCCTGCTGTTCCCTGAATCATAGAGATGCTGTGGCTATCGTTCCATAGGACCAGTTCTTTAACATGCTCCAGCAGGTCATAGATAGGGTAGAGGTTAGGGCGGTCCAACCCAAGACTCAGCAATGTGGGTCTGGGAAATAGCTGGGCTGGTCAGTCTGGGCCTCTAGGAGTGGCCCCTCAAATGAAGTGAGATGTAGAATTAGCTCTCCCATGACTATCTCCCCCAAGTGCTGGGGTCAGCTCTCTCATGGAGGGCAGATTCAGCTCTTCTGCTATAGTGTCCAGCAAGGGACAGGACCAGCTACCCCAGGGCCAGTGAAGGGCAGGCTGGCTCTGTTTCCTTTGTTTTTAATTTTTTTTTGGGGGGGGGTCTTTTTAGGAGAGGGATACTACAGTGGTGAGGAATGAATATGGAGGTGAGGAGATGAATGAGATTGGGGTGGATGATATGAAATTCCTAAGGAACCGATATAGAATTACATTATAGAATTATTCATTTGCTTATCTAAAGTCTTTAGTTTTTGTAGCAATGACTGAAGCCACTTCTGCACTAAAGCTTCGTGTATTGTCAGACAAGTTCCCTAAGCCTTTCTTCATTTGCAGAAGCATCTGACCACTTTTGATCTCTTGCTATTCTACATTAGTCATCCGCTTGTCTTCAACACGACATCAGATGGAATTGCTGCTGGCAACCTTGACTTCATAGATCAAATTGGAAAGATCTGGCATCTTTATAACCTTTAATGTTTCTATTCACAGCCCGTCTGTTTCTTCCCTGCTAGTCCATCTCTCTTCTTCAGGTCCTACCAGGGCCTTCCCTACGTACTTCCACCACCAGCCCAGCACAGTTTTGAGCAAATTGTCCTAGAGAAAGACAGTATGGAGTGAGCTTACAATTTGCTGACTGGGCAGTTCCAATCAGTCTTATTACTGAATATACCTGAGAGCAGATGAGGTAACAGAAGCAAGGTTTGGGACACTCCCCTATCAGATGGCTCATGTCTGCCCTCAGGAGGTAGTGCCCTTCTTTGTAAGGAGCACGAGTTAAGGATAGGGGAGCCTGGAGTACCGAACTGATGACATCATCCTCTGAGACAACAGGCTGGGAGATCAACTAATGACAGAATGTAAGAATTAAACAGGTAGGAAAAAAAAACTAAAAAGTTGAGAAATAATCATAAATATAAAAGGCTAACGAAAGAATTATGTCAAGGAAGGGTATGTGGATAAAAATATGGAGCAGTCAACACTGTCTAGACCACAGGGAAGATTATCCCCTAGGGAGGCTTCTGGATCTAATAATTAAGAAGCCATCAGTGGTAAGAGATGAGAAAATAACTGGTACATGAAATAAGCCCAGATGGGTGAAGAGAGTATGCGTGAGAGAATCAACAGGGGGGAAAAGACTATTCCCATGTGTGCTCCTCTTGAATGGAGGTGAAAATGGAGGTGAACGGCTAATGAAACGGCTGAAAGGAGAAAGTTACTGTCCCTATTCCCAGCCACTGTTCCACAAAACCAGTCTCTACAGCAGGCAGCAGAACCAACAGCAAAATGGAGACAATTCCTTCTGTTCCCCCCCCCCAAACATGTATGTACTGTGTGGTGTGCCACACGGGAGTGGGGAGGCTGGGGGTCGGGCCTTTCCTCTCCCGTGTGAGTCCCACACATGGAACTTGGGTCAGGCCTAGCAGCCTCTACATTTACTCACTAAGCCATCTTGCTGGACCTGCTTCTGTGTTTGAGGACAGTCCAGTAACTCAGGATGGCCTGTTACTAATGCCAATCCTCCTCCTGCCTCAACTTCCCAATCAATGCTGTAATAACAGAAGTAGGGCAGGCAGGCAGGCACCTGTGGCTACAGATAATCCTTAACTGTGAAAAAATAAACACGCAGCCTTACAGCTCATGTCAGAGTCTCAGGTGCCAGTGGTGATGAACATGCTGGGTACATGAGATCATGCACACAAGAGCCCACTTCAAATGTTGGCCTTTGGAGTCCAGCTTTTCTGGAATATCCACAATGGACCAGAGGGATGTTTTCAAGCTATCATTTACATTCCCTAGTGATTATCTGCATACTTAAACGTGCAAAAAAGAAGAGGAAAAAAAAGACAATTACGACATATAATATGGATTAGATCAAAGCCAGCTGAGGAAGCCGGCTGAGAGAAAGGCAGTGAAATAGACAGTCTGTTGGTGATTCTTCAAATGAAAAGCATTAAGATGCCTGAAGGTTATTCTTTCTCACAGATGAATGGGCTAAAACCTGAAGAATATACCTGCTATGGAAAAACATTCTGAAACTAAGTGGCTCAGACTAATGAGTCCCATTTACATCCTAGTTCACGTTAAACACACCTTTAAAAAGATCATTCTTTTCACTCTGATGGCAAATGTATACTACTTTGAGAATAAAGTTAGAAAGATTACAGATACACAAAATCATCATTACCCAACTGTCATTTCCTTCTTTTCTCCTCCAATACAGCAGAGTGTTTGATAAAGTACCGTGAGGCAACATATGAGGTAATGGAGGAGTATGTTTCACAGAAGGTGAGTCCTAAGAGGTGGCTATTGTAAGTTGGGGTTCTAATCCCAGAAGCAGATTCCCATACACATTTCCAGCTCTGCCTCCTCCCTTAACCTCGTATTCTCCTGTGAGTTCCTACAGCACTGAGACTACAGAGCTCTTCAGGACCTCCACTTAAGACTGTGCGTACCTCAACTGTCTCCACTGTCAAACCCTAATGAGACAGAAGTTAACATCACTGTTGTCACCTTATAGATGAGCAGAGTAAGGAAGACTAAGCACTTGGCTTATGTCACATAAAAGTTACACAGCAAAGTTAACGTTGGAGTCTGTGTTTTCACAGCACAATTTCTCCAGTAATTACAAAGAACAAGCCAATGAAGTATATCCAAAATATATGATGAGTTTGGAGTCAGGTGCCTAGCCACACCAGCGTACCGGGGCAAACAGTTCCAGTATTTCTGTTCAGCAAGCAGGGTGCACACCTCTGCCAAAGAGTTCTACAGTCATTCAGCTGAGCCTCAGAAAATGAGGTCTTGCAGGAAAAAAGGAAGGAATGCCTTCCTCCCTGTCCAAGTCTACTGCTGAAAGCACTTGGATTAAAGTATCGCATTGCTCATGGTGGCACTTGGCTTCAGGAACACATTTCTCTATACACTCTCTTATTTAACGTATTTTCAGAATCTTTCTTCTAATGTGAAAAAAAAAAAAAAAAAAAAAAAAAAACCAAGCAAAAAAACCAGGAACAAGTGCCCTCCTAGGTCAAGGGCAAACATGGGAAAAAGCTAGTAACTTGTTTTGAAATGCAAAGGATGTTTTCTCCAGTCTTACTCCAATCATCAGGACCCAGGGACACCATGAGCCTCAGTACCTGTTGCTCCTCATTTAAGGTCTCCAAAAAGTACTTACTTTCTAGGACCCCAGAAGACCTGCTCTACATCACCTGTCACCAGCCAGCCTTCCAACAATGGCAGTGGAAAGGCCAGGCAGGCACACGGGTGCTTTTGTTGTTATTTCTAAGGCACTCTGGATTGGACCCACTTGAGGTCAGCAAACATAAGGTTTTAAAGGGAAAAATGAAAAGGAAAAAGGAGTATGAGAGCAAAAGAAGTCAGTCTGTATCATATCCCAGAATGGGGCCAAGCCACTTCTCCACCTCAGCCACCGGCATGTTCTTCCTCAAAGCATAATCCTCAATCTGTAAGAGACAGAAGCATTTGTTAAAGCCAAGTGTTAACGTTGTGATCTGAGTTTCCACAGGCTTTTGGAATACATTAAGTACCTGGCATATCTTGTCTCAACAGCATCTACTGAGCTAAACAGAGATACTTTCTGTCTGCTTACTTGCTTTACTCTTTAGGCAGAGAACATGTGGCAAATGTCTGCTACTTAGACAACAGACAGCTGTCAGGTTGTGTGTGTGTGTGTGTGTGTGTGTGTGTGTGTGTGTGTGTGTGAGATGACTGGAGAGGGAGGGCTAGAATCAGGGTAATGGCTGAAATCAAATTAAGACACAAATTGGAATGAATTTATTCACACACACACATCATAACACATCATATCACTTCACTGTCATGTAAAATGGTCCTATAGGTCCATTTTACAGATAGTTATCTAGAGAAGTTACATACTTACCTGATCTTTGGAAACTTTCCCCACAGCAAAATATTTGGACTTTACATTGGAGAAGTAGAGGCCAGATACTGCAGAAGCAGGTGCCATTGCCAAAGATTCTGTCAACCTGATGCCTGCAGAGAACCACAGGAAGCAATCAGTGCCTAGGCAGGGTACTAACAGACTCTGAGTGAGCACCAAGTAAACCCATGCCTTCTAGGCAGACACAGTAGCACAGTAAGAAGCTTCGACCAGTGTCTCTAGCAAATTCTTGCCAGGTGGAAAACCAAATTTAGGACATGCATATTACACCCAGTGCAAGCCTGGAAAAGACTGGATTCTTTCCCCCAGCTACCGACATCAGTGGTAGAGGATCCAGTTTGTCTCTAAGCTGCTAGCCCTGGCAGTAGGCTTTGAGGTGACCTCTGTGAGGTCAGCTGACAGCAGGAATGAAGAACAAGCCCACAAAAGCACTGAGAAGAAAGGGTCCTCAGGACTTACTCAGCACTACTCATCCTATGGACAAGAACATGGAATCATCAATGGCTAAATGCTTTCTAAAGCTCTCTAGCTCGCTTATGAGAGGAAACGGGGCTCACACCTAGATGGTGTGACCCCCAGAGTTGTTTCTGCAGATCCAGATCCAACATACTCCCGGTTCCTTTCTTGATATTCATTCCTGATATGAATTCAACCTCATCAGCTTTGATAGCTAATTTTGATTGATTAATTCCACTGTGTTTGTGATTGAACCTGAGTCCTCTCAACTCCACAAGCTATGCAGTAAGGAAGGGACCACACAGCCTCAGAACAATGACTGACTCTGCCCTGAGCCAAGGACAGTGACAGAGCACAGGTCAACTTTTAATGTTCAACCCTGAAACTCAGTCCATAGAGAAAATTTAGGGAGGGATGACGATTGCAGGAGTATAAATGTTAATAACAAGGAAAGGAAAGCGAGGACACTCAGGGAAGGCTGGGAGCTCGCCAGTGTAGAGCCCAGAAAGAGCCATCAGCAATCAGTGCAGGCCCGAGCAGGCCGAAGACAGCAGCTACAGGACAGAGGTGAGCACCAGCTACTGGACCATGAACAGAAAACAAACCAGGGTAGGAAAGGCAGAGGAAGAAAGGAGAACAAGTAACCCTCCATCCAGGACGGGGCAAGAGTACAGTTGAAACAACTACTAAGTCTAAAATATTGAAGTAAAAATACAATGTTTTAATTTGGAAGTAAAGTGCCAGAACAGATCCAACAGAGAAAGAATGGGATGAGGGATGATTTCATCCTAAATTTTTCCATTTTATAAAAACGTTGACTGCATATGCCATTGGTAAGTGCCTGCCCTCAATAAGCAAGGACAGGAGTGCACTGTCTCCCACACACCTGTGGCCTGCTCAATGTTGGCCAGTCTCCACATGGTGAGCTTCTCAGTATGGTCAGGCTGGCTGGGGTAACCAGGAGCTGGCCGGATGCCCTCGTACCGGAGTTTGCGCAAGTCTGTGACACCCAACTGCTCACTACTACAGTAAGCCCACAGTTCTCGGCGGACTCTCTCATGGAGCTCCTCTGCAAAGGCCTGGGAACACAGAATAGAGGGAACACAATCAAGCAAAAGTAACCTGTGGCCTCCAGCCCTGCATCACAGTGGCACAGAGCCACTTTCCCCAACTGGCCACAGTTAGGAAAAACTGCCCTCTCATTAGGTGCCGAGACTCAATGGTGTCTACAACTGCGTTCTGCAGTATCATATTTAGTAATCTGAAAATTCCAGGCCGTTTTTCAGAAGTTGAAAGAGTAACTGGACCACAGAGCTGTATTCTCCATGGTCTGCTGAAAAGAAAGGGGACAGGGGACAGGACCTGCCACAGCGTGGCCTTCCTCACCCCACAGGCAGCAAACCTACTGTACGAAGGTCACCAACATTGGAGGAGAGAATGCTAGAGCAGAAGTCTGCTTCTACTTCTGGGGGTAGCAGGTGAATGATGTGCCATAATAATCAAAGGAAGACTAACTCAGAGATATGGTCAAGACTCTTGAGGACAACAACCAACTAGTGAAGCACTGGAGGTTTCTCTTTGCTAAAAGATGGCACACGAGTGGCATCTGGGAGACATGGGACTTAAAAATAAAGATCATGTTAAAGCCAGCAGCATCTGGCTCAACTACACAGTGACACAGATTCTAAAGGCCACTAGGTTTTCTGACATTGTCATGGGACACTCCCCCATCCCCCTGACACCCAGATGCTAGCTCAGCACCCCAGTATTTGCCAGTGCCTTACCTCTGCCAGCCGGTCCCCCAGTGCCTTCACCATGATGCTGTTGTAGTCATCTCCATCATCCTCATAGGCCTTACTCAGCTCTTCAACCCCAAAGCAGGCAACAGCAAACAGACCCAAGTAGTCTCGGACACCAGAATGCAGAGGGGCAATGAAGTCCGACAGGCAGTGGTAGGGGTCTGTACTGGAAGAGTCCTTCTCAGCCTTAAAATCCAAGCATTGGGCAGAGAAGCCATTAGCATGGCCATGGCACCAGCATATAGTAGAGAGCAAAATGAATGTAAGTAAGACTCAGGGCATGAAATGTCTGCCTGCTTCCTTCAGCTTTCCCTCAGCACCCAGAATGGTTTCTGGCACACAGTGAGTATGAATAGATGCTTGCTAAATAAACAAATGGCTACGGTTTAAGCGTGTTCATAGACTAAACCACAATTACTCAACACAGCCATGTGGGCCCAGGGGCACTGTACTAGGGGACCCTCATGACCTGATTACTGTCTTTCTTGCAGAGCGGTGGCTATCACTGGAGCTGAGCCGTCTTTTCTCTCACCCACATGCTCCTCCCTTTTGTATTTTGCCATGGTATAAAGCAGCACATGGTTCTCACCAGATGAGGCTGCCTGATCTTAGAATTAACAACCAGAACAATGAATCCAGATAAACATCTTTCTTTATAAATCTCCAGTCTTAAATATTCAATTGTAACAACAGAAAAGAGACAAAGACACAAATAAAATGAGATTTTTAAAAATATATCACATAATCTAGCATATATAATTAGGAAATTAGTTGATTTGCTAATTGATTAATTTAGTTGATTTACATATTGACTAAATACTTCCGAATACCAGCAGGCACTATGCTAGGAACCAGAACATTCAACAATCATAGATTAAACTTTACTTTTCCACAGTGTTTTCAATTTAGATGAACATGTTTGAGAAGACCCTATTAAAGGTATTAGTTTTCTCTGTGCATCAGCAGAGTTTAACAAAGTGCTGAGGTCAAGTGCATACAGGCCCGTGTTGTCAACCATGGTTTATTAGGAGACATCTGAGAACACACTAAGACAATCTGAATACAAAGTCCAGGACTTAGGAATCATAGTTGGAAGAATGCCTGCCCTAAATAAAAGGCACAAAGCTCTATGTTTGATCCCCAGTACAAATTCAAGGTCCCTTGGTGACACATCAAGTCTGAGGCCAGCCTGGGACACATGAGACTTGTCTCAAAGACACACACGCACACGCACGCACGCATGCACACACGCACGCACGCACACGAGCACAGGTGTGTATCTTCTACTGATTTATCTCAGCTGGTAACTGATCTTTCTTGCTATGAGGCTATCAAAGTCTTATACATATCATGGTCAATAAAAAGTTTATAGCTTATACCAATACTTCCTAAGTACTTAACACTTTGTTGTTCTTTGTAGGGTACTAATTTAGCTTTCAGTAATCCAGTGAAGAAAGTGATTTAAAAGCTCCATTACACAGGAAAGAAATCTGAGATGTAAAATTTGACCGCATAGGCTCAACCAACGACCAGATCCAGGAGCTGACACCCATCCCCATCAGTTCTAGAAACAAATGCTCCTAGATACTAGTACTGCTATAGACTAATTATCCAGAATCTCCCAAGCCATTTGCCAGTCATGAGAGCCAAGTGTAGCCTGACCCTGGACTCAGAATGAGCCCGTGGCTGCAAGTCAGAAGACAAAGTATTCCAGAGCTCAAAAACAGAGAGGAATGGAGGGTGATTCATTTTCAGTACATTTTCTAGTGGTACTCTGTAGTAAGACAGGCCCATAGGGTTGAGGAAATTGTTCTACTCTTCCTTGATTTAAAAAAAGAAAAATAAAAAAAGCAAGAGAGGGACATAAAGCTACTCTGCAGTAGGACAGGTCACTGATCCCACTGTGCCTTAGAAGGGATGGCAATCAGAGCTACTTTGAACAAAAGGCTCCCAGAGTAATGAGGTGCTCAACTACAATTTTTCAGCACCCTACAGGTCACCTTCTAATAAATGTCTATCCTCACAGGCAATGCATATCCATAGTCCAGTTCCCCTTTCTAGGGACTTCTGAAAGAGTGAACTGAGACTCCACTGTAGTAAATGCCCCTATACAGCATGTCCTGGAAGTAGAAAGCAGCAGAGGAAAACCAAAACTGGAAGATGAAAGAATGGGCCCAGCAGAGGTATCTGACCTTAGGAACCAGTCAAAGAAAAGCTTGTGATTCCCTAGCAAGAAAGGACCAGAGCTCAGCACGGAAACTCCCTGCTCTGCATCCTGGTGTCTGAGCTTGAGCACACAGAACAAAACTCAAATTGTTCTCATGTAACTCCTTATGGTATTAAGGCCCAAATTTAAGAATCCTATCCATTGTTACTATCAAAACCTTGTCATTATGAGTTGCATTGGGATAAAAGGCAACATTAACAATTTTAAATCACTAAAAATATGAGTAAAACTAAAAAAAAGTAATTCCTGCTAATTATTAAATTCTTGACTGAGACAACTGTCTAGAGCAGCTAAAGTCTTTGCACGGCACCTGCATTTTTTTTTTTTTTTAAAAAACTTTATTTATTTATTTGCCTTGGTGTTTGCCTGGAACTGGAACTACAGACAGTTGTTAGCTGCCATGTGGGTGCTGGGAATCGAACCCGGGTCCTCTGGAAGAGCAGACAGTGCTCTTAACCGCTGAGCCATCTCTCCAGCCCCGGCACCTGCATTTTTAAAAGTGAGGAAAAATAAAAAAACAAACATGGTGTGCACTGAGAACCGTTACAAGGAGAGTGCAGCCAGGGTGCATTGAGGGGCCTGCCTCTCCTGTGCACACAAATCTCAGTGCTGGCTCCTTGTGCCCATTTCTGTTCCTCTGTGAAACATAAGCTGCCTCACAACAGCACCACGAACAGTTATGCTATGGCTACCTCACACCCTCCTCAGCTCTGGCGGGTGGACATTCTGGGATATCTGTCGGTCCCCCATCCCCCCACTTCCTTTTGAGACAGTAAACCACAGAACAGTCTTTAATAGAATATTCAGATGAAAAGCAGTTGCTAGGGAAAGTAAATGCCCCCTAGTCTCAAGAGATAAGGGACTGAAAGACTGAAACACAAGTATGTGACAGCTAAGCTAACAGCACTGTCCCTGTCTATCTGCAGACGATGAGTCCCTAACCTACCTCATGGACACCCATGTTGGTGTCTCTCCATCAGGCCTATGGAGGTCTGTTTGAGATAAAGTGGTAAAGATAAAAGGCTCAACTTTCTTATTTAATTCTCATTGACATTTATGTAGTCCCCAAGCCTGAGAGTCAAAGCAGTGTACTCATGGTCCAGACACATTCCATACCTGCTGTCTCAGCCCATAGAAGGTGGCTATGGGTTCTGAAGCCTGGGGCACCACACCCTCTGCATACAAGTGGATGTCATCCTGGACACTCTGAGCTGGCCAGAATCCAACCACACCCCTGGCCTGGAGTTTCTTCTGACTTATTAGTATGTTCAGCATATTTTGAGCATCATCATACACCTTTCTGGCTTCCTTACCTATTAAAAAAAAAAGTAATTTATTTAAAGATGCCAACAGTAACCTGCAAACAACAGTACTTTTTAAAAACAATGCGGCTTCTCCTTCTCCTTTCTCACAAAAACTCTCAGGTTTGCTATGGCCACAGCCTGATGCAGACTGCGCAGTGGCTAGTGGGTCCATGAAATGAATTCCACAGTGTTCCTCCTCTAGCTCAATCTGTTTATATTTTCCCATTTAGTAGAATCCAGAGAGATAAATGGCACCCAAAACAGTCTTGTCAGAAAGAAGGCAAGAATTAGCATTCCACATACAACCCCATTAACTTCACAGTGATCTATGGGGATAAGCTGGGGTGAGCCATGATGTGTGGCCCAAATCCTCTTAAATGGCATTGGTGCTGTATCTAATAGTTTCAGCGCCTGCACAGAAGGCACCAGATCAGTTCTGGGACACCTTCCATCAGTTCCCATTAGCTCTCAGTGGGCAACACTGTGCTGCCCTGCCTGTGTGAAGGGCAGTCCACAGTCCCTTCACAGCTTGTTGTGGTGGCACAGGGACAGTGCAGTAAGACATCTCTTACCCATCCTCCTGACTACCCATAAGACTTGGGTCTCAGCACCCTAACATGGCCAGCACCTTCTAAAAGGTGACAAGTATCTGGTTTCCCTGGCTCTCTCCAGCCTAAATCTCATGGTTCATCAGTAGTCTCTTCCCATGTCTCTAGGGTTGGGTGGGTGAGCCACCCGAGAGAGTGAGGGGAGCAATGCAGTGATTTATCACCCCTCTACTTTATCATACCACGTCCCTCTCCCTCAAGTGTTCAGGGCAAAGGAGATGGGCAGCTCCCCACATGAGCACCCATGTCCAAGGCTTCTCATTCTCCTCAGTTTGGCATGTTCCTTCTTTATAACGTCTGCTTCCTATCCCTAAGCCCAGCCTCAGTAATTCCCATGGAATCTTCAATAAGAGTTCAAGTACCACCACCTCCAGCAAGCCCACTCTAACCTCCTGAGGAGTTCCAGCCCCCTTCTTATGTGAGTGGGAGCCCAGCACAAGCCTAGTCCTGTCAGCTGCACCAGTGAGTCAGGCACTACGTCACAGGATTACTGACTTTTTCTTTGCCTCTGTGCGGGCACAGAGACCAGTATGTCACTGAGTACATTCATTTAAAAAACAGGTGAATAAAGAGCCAAGTTCATCTGACATAATAAGGGCCAGTAAACCATGAAATGTTCATCTGCAAGCTAAGTGGGTGAGCAACACGGAAAGAGCTCTATCCTGGGCAAACTAAGCACTCAGTGACCCCCCAGACCACCTTCAGAGTCACAATGTCACACCCTGAACATCCGGCAGGAAGGGCTCACTCACCTACTGCTTTGTCGTTGAATATCTTGGGAAAGCCTCGATTTGGGTACTTGCCCCGGAGCTGCCAGACATCAAAGAAAGGCTTCCAGTCGATGTAGTCCACCAGCTTCTGCAGGTTGTAGTCTTCAAAGACCTGGGTCCCAATAAATACGGGCTTCACTGGAGGAAAGAGACAGAGCTGTGAACGCCACACAAGCTGGGAGAGCACACACTGAGGTGTCCCTGCCTGCTCCCTGCCATGCAGCCCACTCCCAGGCCTGTGTCCCTCCTGTCACCCATAGAGCTGTCTTATGGCGAGTGAAACTTTAGATTATCACGGAGAAGGAACTTCCCCATACAGCTGACTGCCTACCCCACGCTGGAAACTCTGCCCTCAACCCTTTCGTTCAGTTCTGTGTACAGATGGAGGCAGGTTTGTTAAAGGAGACAAGTACAGAAGGGCATGTAGAGAGCACCACTGATATGATGTTTACAAACTTGAACCAACAGCCTTCACTGCACACACACACACACACACACACACACACACACACACACACACACATTGTAAGGCATACAAATATACAGAAATGAAGTTCTAAGCTGCAAATTGTGGCTACCTCTACAGAAAAGGGACAAATATAGAACTGTCCCTATGGATAAATATCTTCAATTTTTTAAAGAGAACATTAAGTGAGTCATAAGTTATTTCTTAGGCTGAATAACAGAAATACACAGGCATTCCGAAATTGTTCTCTGTACCTCAAGTCTGAAAAGTATCATAACATACATAATTCTGGGCACTCTATAGGCAGACTGTGCTTCAGACATTTCGACACCAAGGACACAGTGCCACATGGATCCTGGGCCAGAGGCCAAGGGGCCAGTGCTACTGCCAGCTCTGGGTGGCCACACTTCCTGTGACTGTGGATCCGAGGACTCACTGTTCCACTGTTAGCAGCTGCTCTGAAGAACACAGGCCTCTCGGGAAGCAGGGGAGGGCAGAGGCACTCTTGACTGGGCTGGAATCTGCCTTCCTGCACCACAGTGACTCTTCCCCATCTGCTCTGCCATCTTCCTACGATTCAGGGCTGTTCCCGCCTTCTAACCACTACCGTGTAGGTTTGTTTGTTAATAAGGGCTGCATAGCTCTCTTAGTAGACTCAAGAGACACCACCGACATCCTCCTACCCCACCCCCACTCTCCCCCACCCCACCTCGACTAAAGGGGCCTCTTGCTAGGAGGCAGCCTACAGTGACCTGTAGCGGGGAAGCCACTGAGGTGGGGCTGCTCTTGATTGAGCTTCACGCCAAAGTTCCAAGGCCGCCTCAGGCTCTACTTCCCAGGGCCTACAGAGAAGGCCCTGCTCTCTTCCTGCTTTCAGTTCGTACAGCTCCCTAACAACAACTGGGCTATCCTCAAAATTCAAAAGCCACACCTGAGACCCATATCCCTCAGGCAGCAGGAGAGCCTAGTGATGTCATCACATGGGGTCTAAAAAGTCAATCAAGGAAGAATTCCCACCATGCCCAGGCATCACAGGCTTGCTCTCTCTCTCTCTCTCTCTCTCTCTCTCTCTCTCTCTCTCTCTCTCTCTCTCTCACACACACACACACACACACACACATATATATATGTGGGTGTATGACTTGCCCTGGTGCCTCTGGACCAATTTCAGAGTAAAAGATAAACAGCAAATAACCACAATATGGACTCTGTGGTAGTGTTATCTATTTCTTCAAAGGTTTTCCCATTAGTATCCATCCTATTTTACCCTTTCCACATCAGCGTCTGTAAAGTGTAGGAGACAGACACTCAAGGTCACACGGTGAGTCAGAGCCAGGAGCTGAGCCAGGATGAGCATGGGGCCTCCCAGCCCCACTTTGGCTCTCTCTCCACTAAACCACACTGAGCCCAGCAGGAATGAAATTAGAACCGAGCACACCTACATCTCCAATTTAATCCTCGCCTCTGCCGAGCATGTGCAGAACACAGATGTCATGAGCACTGAAAGCTGGTTCCAGACACCATCTTACAAATACAGACGGTGCTAACACAACCCCCTTCACCCTGTCTAGGTCTTGCATTTATGCCTCGTGTCTCTCTGAGCCTGTCAAAACATCTTAAGCAGATTATTCCCTTGTGAATACCTATGTGAGGTAAGAGAGGTAGCTAGAAATAAAAATGGAAACATCCAGAGACAGACAAGAACGTGAAAGGGACCCAGCTTTGCTGCAAAGTTGTTCAAGACCCGTGAGTGTGGTTATTTCGTGTTTCAGACAGTCCAAGTGAGTCAGTCCTTTGGCCTGCACGCACCTCAGGTCAGCCAAGGAGGCTCACTCGAGCATAGCACAGAGAAGCAGAGGCTACAGAAGACAAACCTGAAGGGAGAAGCTTGACAACCATTCAAGTTATTGTCTGAAATTCGAGTTTCTTCAATTAAAACAGAGACAATAGACGTGCGTGTTACAGTCGTCCAAAGTACTGAGTAAACCACAGTGAATCCACCTCACAACAGCTTGTGGCACTCGACGGGCCTTCCTATCTACTTTCTTTTCAAGCAGGGTGACTCATTACAACACACAACAGCAATTACTCGCTTGCAGGTTCACTAGCAGAGTAACTGCAAACATTCCCAGACATTGTCAGTTATCACACTTGGCAGTTTCCAGCAACAGCCACAGACCTGGGTGAGGTTCAGACAGCCAATCAATGTGGAAACCATTCTTTCTGGCTTGACTCAGGGGTAAGTATTTTCTCTCCTGTTGAAGAAAATACAATTTAGTGAGAACCTCTTAGCTTTTCTATCTCTACAATAGAAACATAACCAAGAAAGCTTTGCAAACAAAACAAATGAACAAAACCAAATGCTTTTAAAGGATAATCCTTATCCTTTCCCATCCAATACTGTTTCCCACTGCTACCAGAAGAGGAGAGAGTAAAGACTGACCCTGCAGCCCTGACCAGTTCTTTAAGGGCACATAGACTCGGAGTTACTGCCCTACCAAAACTACCCTGAGGACCAGAGCAGGGCAGGCCCAAGGAATTGTCAGCTGTGGGCAAACAGGAGACTGGAAAGAAGCCATCAGCAGCCCCTACAGCTCTTGAGTCCCTCAGAAATACATCAATTGTTTATTCTCTCATTCACGTTCCTAGCAACTCTCTTAATGCCCCACACAAAGACAGAAGGCAGACAAGTCTAGTGAGTATCCTAGGAACTACCCTAGTGACTTCAGGGGTAATTATGGAGTTCCTGAAGCCTAGAGGGAACCATTCGTGGCACATAATTCTGAATAGCAGACAAGGTTATGCCAATAACTAGGAGAGGCTTGAGAATGAGCTGGTTAACGTCTCCATTTGCTTACAACTTTCCCTCAAGATTGAGTTTGAGAATACCATTTTAGAATGGTTTAGCTCCTATTTTTAGTATTTCTATGAGCTCATGCTTTTTACTCTTTCTCATAGAGCTGCTGTCTCATAGCCAGTCTAGTATCTACCGAGGACTCAGAATGTTTGGCTCAATACAGTTTTAAAAAATTCCCAAATTTTGAGACATAGTCTTGCTATGTAGTCCAGGCTAGCTTCAAACTTATGAGTCTCTCACCCCCATCTAAGTGCTGGGATTATAGGCATGCAGGTTAATGACTTACTTACAATTCATTTTAACATTTTTTAAAAAATTTGAATTTAGATACCAAAGAATTCAGATTTGTACTAGGTAATAGGCGTCTCCCAAAGAACTCTTAAAAACAGTCCATAAAGCCCATGAAAAACCATGGATCACTCTAACCTGAAATGAGCCTGCTTTTATCACTTACCTTGAGAGACTCATAGTGGTCCTGTCTAATATCTTCATATTCTTCCAGGATTTCTTCAATGTAGTCATCTCTCAGATTCTCATCTAACAGCTGACAACACTGAAATATAAGATAAAGTTCAACCTCCATGAGGCAGAAGAGAAAGATGAGCTCCACTGAGGTCCAACATGGCTCAGCAGGAAAGGTGCTCGACGCCAGCCTGACAATCTCACTTTAATCCCCAGGACCCATGGGAGAAGATGAGAACCAATTCCCATGAGGTCTCTGACCTCCATACATATACTGTGGCTCCATCACCACTCCCCCCCCTCCCCGCAATATCACCTCATGATACACTCAACTCAGTGTAATAGTGATTACTGTGTAAATTCCACATAAACAAATACACAGATCTGAAAATTTTCCTTTCAAAGACAGGACAGAAACTGTGGTCACTGTCCTCAAGTATGCATGGTGTTGCTAGTCTCCCAGATCGCCAGGCACTTCAGTAGATTTCTTCCCCTACAAAAATCTCTGGAGTTGTCAAACTACACTTTCATTGAAAACTACAAATGAGATTAAGGACAAAACGGGTCACAGTTCTTTTCTATCTTACAGTTTCTGGACAAGTAACCTAGTTGTGGTCTCTCAGATGTGCTCCGCTGTTGTAGCCTATTATTCAGCAAACACAGGAGAATGACAACCAGGCTTCACTAGAGGACATGGGCAGGGAAGACACCTGAGCGAAGTTTTTTTGTTATGTTCACTGAGGTATTCTCTGGGTTTTGAATGTCTGGTAACTGCTTTCTTGTTGAGTTAGCTAGCCCTACCAAGTGTTCTTATATCCACAACAATGTCATTTTAAAAATCCTACATTCCATTTAATTCTAGCAATGGTCATAAGAATGTATTCATATTTACAAATTAAAGGCATCTGTCAATCTGGTCAGATGTCCAAGTGCAAGACATCTTTGATGCCATCTTCAGCTGTTGCTCAGTTCTGTCGGCATCCCTGGAAGCACAGAGATGCTAACAGGGCTTACTGTCAACAAGGCGAGCACAGCAGCAGCACACCATGAACTTTCACAGGTCAGTTCACCTGTTCTTTCACACTTCTTCAGCAGAACTTGCCCAAACAAAACGGACCTTGGGTGATACCTCAGCCTTAAAACTTTTGTTCCCTCTTTACAGTAAAGCACGTTTTCTTTTTTTTTTTTTTTTTTTTAAAAAAAAGGAAGGCCCCACACTCACCACCACCACACTCTTGGATGCATCCAGTACATGGATTACAGGCGCACTGTATCGTGGTGCTATTTTAACTGCTGTGTGGGTTCTGAAAACAAGGGTCAAGAAGAAAAGCATATACATCAATGCTGACAGCTTCTTGCTCAAACAACCTCTTATGGTTCAGAACCATAAGAGATAATGTTTCTACAGTATTTTCAAAAAAATGACTTCAAGGTACTTACTTACAAATATTGAACTTCAAATTTCCCTTATAAACTAAGAATGGCTTTTCTCCCATCCTGAGATGGGAAAAACAAGGTGAAATGACACCAACTGATAGGCCTAGGCTCCAAGAGAGTCTGATAAAATGAGAAAGGTTTGTTCTTAGTCATCTGCCAACAGGGAATGAGTTCCAACCCAGGCACTCATCACAGTCTGCTTGAGCCAAGGGAGGAACCAGTCTCTGGCAGTCACACCCTACTGCCATCAAGGTCAACTTCCTCCCTCCAAATGAGCTGGGAGAACAGCCAGTGCCCGGGGAAGCTGGAAGCAGGCAGAAGACACAGGACACAGATCTGGCTGGTGCTCCTCTTTGACACAGCCTCTAGATCACAAGTATTTTCAGATCCTTTCCCTTAGTCAAAGTGTGCTGTAATCTTTTATTTCCTATCATCATATCTAGTCTGAAATTAGAGTATTTTATATAAACTGCATAGCTGGTAAGATGGCTCACTGCACAAATCTGACCACCTAAATTCAATCCCTGGAGTCCCCATAAATGTAGATGATGAGAGCCAAAGAGACGGTTCAGTGAGTAAAAGGCACCTACTGCCAAGCACTCACACAGTAGAAAAGACTCTTGTCCCCCTGTGACCTCTACCTGCACATCAGGGCGCACGCACACTCAAGAGAACCAACTCCACAAGACTGTCCTCAGACTGTCTCATACACATACACACACCACAATATTTTTTAAAAACGAAGGAGAAAAAAAATAAAGATGGAGAAATCAAAATGGAGTCAGAAGTAAAAACAGCATCTAAAATGCATTCCATGAAATCCTACACACCACTACATTTTAAGTTTCCCTACCAAAAGTTCATGGTCAAAATGAAGAGAAAAATAAAACATAAAATCACCTAACTTCTGAGTGATTAAATACACACAAGAAGATTATCTTTATCTTAGAGCAATATGACTTTTGGTTAAATTTAAAAAAAAAAAAAAAAAAAAGGAAGGAAATCGCAGTTGTCCTGGCTGGTTTTGTGTTTTGTGTCAACCTGATACAAGCTACAGTCAGAAAGGAAGGAGTCTCAGTTGAAGAGATGTGTGGAAAACACCTTTATACTGTATGACTGCATGCTGCTATGTTGGTTTAATAAGGAAGCTGACTAGCCAAGAGCTGAACAGAATAAGCGGTGAACCAGATTAAGGACACTCACTGGAAGAAAAAGAGAGAGAGGTCAAAGGAGTCGCTAGAGGCACAGAGGGAAAATAGGAGATGCAAAATGAATGACTAGTAATGTCACCGGGCAGAATGCAGATTACCATAAATAGATTAAAGTTGTAAGAATTAGCTAGTAACACGTCTGAGCTACTGGCTAAGAATTTACAATTAATATTAAGCCTCCCTGTAATTATTTGGGAGCAACTCCTGGGACACCAAAAATCTCCAACAGAAATGCCTCCATGAGATCCAGCCATAGGCATTTTCTTAATTAGTGATTGATGGGGGAAGGCCCAGCTTATTGTGGGGAGTCACTCCTGGGGGTCTGGGTTCTACAAGAAAGCAGGCTGAGCAAGCCATAAGGAGCATGGCAGTAAGCAGTACCCCTCCATGGCTTCTACACCGGTTCCTGCCTCTAGGATCCTGCCCTGATTGAGTTCAAGGGCTGACTTCCTTTGCTAATAAGCAGCAATGTGGAAGTATAAACTGGATAAACTCTTTCCTCCCCAGCTTGCTTTTTGGCCATGGTGTTTCATCACAGCAACAAAAACGCTAGCTAACTAAAACAGTAATAATTGGTTAGACATTAGTTAAATTTATCACCTGACTTTCAGAATGTATATCCTGTAAAGTTCTGCCCGTAACAAGGGCAGATTTCCATGAAGTTCCCATATGTGATACCACATCATCATACTGTAGATAGAAGAACAGTTGTTTTCTCTTTTATAAACACAGGCTTAAAAGGGACACTCCAAGTATATCCCACTCATCTCTGACCCCTACCCTTCAGCCTCTACTGGACGGTCAGTCATATCTTCTACTCAAATGTCTGGGAGCACAAGTTTACTTCAGGCTGCTACTGGAAAAGTCACAGCCCATCCCCTCAGAAACCTGTCTGATAAAGTCATAAAGTCCTGAGCTGTCATCTGAGGAGAAACAGCCGGGGTCTGAGGGGGGCTGTTTCCTTTTGTCTGGGGGCCCTTACAATAAAATGGACCATGCAGTCAACTTCGAATCAGCACAGTAACAAATTCCTGATCTTAATGAAGAACGCTACAATCTAAAAATATTTTAATTATGAATGCAGTGTTCCAGGTGCATAACTCCTAATATAAAGATTTGGTATATTATACAATCACAATTTTTAAGTCTCTATTTTGACAACAGTCCATAGGTCTTCTTGTCATTCTCCACACTAAGCAAAAGACCAGGTTAAGTTCATAAAGCCCAAATTATCTATTAGGCCTGATGGTCCAAACCTATAATGCCAGCTACTCGGAAGCAGAGATAGAGCAGCACTGCAAATTCCAGGAGAGCCTGGGCTCAAGGCAAGTGCAAGACTAGGCAATTTAGTGAGAACCTGTCTCAAAAGTAAAAAATAAAACATTTTAAGTAAAAAGGGGGCAGGGGACATAGCTTAGTTGGTGATGGAAAAACTTGCCTAGCATGTACAAGACCTCGGTACAAATCCCATTAGAGAAAACAACACACACACACACGCACGCACGCACGCACGCACGCACGCACGCACGCACGCACGCACGCACGCACGCACACACATCTTCTTTATCAGTAGCTGGTCAGATCCCTTAAGAATAATTCTGCCACTTGGTTAGAATGTCAGTCCTTACTGGGAAATAAATCCAATTTTCTAATATTGGCAACGATGACCAAATTATCAAATCACTTTAATTGAAAGTAATTAATGAAGAAAGATGCAAACATTTTGCTACTTGTAAAAACTCTCCATTCACATTATAAATATGATGGTAAATCCTATGTGAAAGACTAGCTAAGCCACACTACTCAGTTTTTGGTCATACTGCTTGCAGTTCAAATGTTGCTTTGAGAATGTTTTTTAGATGCAACAAATATTTAAATCTGTAAACTCAGTAGATTATTCTGTGGGTTAATCTCAATCACCTAAAAACCTTTAGAAAAATAGTAAGCAGTCTCATTAGCCCCCTGCCTTCTGTGAAAAGAACTTCTGCCTGAAGACTGTCCCCAGATTTGGGACAGCAACAGCAGTTCTTGCCTAAGTCTCCAGCCTACACATTCCAGACCTTCCAGCCACAGCCACATAAGCCAATTCCTCAAAGACTTGCTCTCTGAGAAGTTTTGGGGTACCTATGACCATGCTATTATTTCACTTTTGCACTAGAAGAAAAAACCCTGCACACTGTGGGACCACCAAGTTCAATGTTCCAGCTTGATATTATCCCCTGCCAACCATCAAGTATCTGGGACATAAGAAATACTGCAAAAGTCCAGTGTCTCTCTCCATGACCATGATCTCAGGAAGAACTTAGAGCCATGTGAACACTGCCCATGTGACTCAATGTGAGCATTCTCCTCTTTATGCCTCTTATTCCAAAGTCCTCTCTAAAGTCAGAAACAGCTCCTCCAACTGACTTCCTAGTTCCCTTCCATAGTGTGCCCTGCTTGAACAGAGCAGCCAGAAGTTCATGAAACATCTTTCTGAAAAGAAACAAAACAAAACCCCGACACTCTTGCTATTGAGTCTGATTTCCAGAGGTAAGAGTACATTGTAACTCTTAGGAGCTTCCTGGAAGAGGATAAGGAAAAGACAACTATAAGCCACAGAATCCAAAACAGTTTGGCAAGGGGAGGGATGCACAAAGGAGCTTCCCAGAGCAGGTTCCAAAAGCCTTCTGACCCTTCCCCAGTGAAGGAATGGAAAGCTGTGCAACAAGGACCTGACTCGCTAAGAAAAGGAGAGAAGAGCAGCAGATTTCCACCTCCAGAAAACACCCGCCGCCGGTGTTAGGAGAACTCAAAGTGAGCACAGGGCATCATGCCGACTTACCTTGAAGTGGTTGCCCCTCCTATCAACAATGGGATCTTTATAGCCAACCTCTCCATTTCCTTAGCAACAAAAATCATTTCATCCAGGGATGGGGTGATGAGTCCTGACAAGCCAATTATATCTATTGTCAAAAAAATAAAAAGAAAAAAAGAATTGACCAATGAGAATGAAAAAGAGAAAAAAAGACCACTTTCTAAAAACTTTGTACTGAAGATCAGAAAATCTAACACATCAATTTTTAATTCTAGGAATTTAGTATTTGCTTTGGGTAATAAGTGTACCTTAAATTTGCAGCAACATATTCATAACAGATTTAGGAAGCCACACAATAGAAATTATCTCCAGTTTATGATAATCTCAGACTTGACCAAAAAAAAAAAAAAAAAAAAAACAAGGGGAAAAAATCCAACCCAACTGTTTCCTCTAAGAAGCAAGTCCACTCGACTTCTAGAACTCAGGAGGCCCATGGACACTCACACACCTCTTTCGAGACCCACACCCTGCACCAGAGCGGGCTTTCTCAGGCCCCACACGGACTGGGCTTTACCATTCTCCAACAGACTCTCAGGAGAAAAGTGCTGAGGGCTACAGCAGACTGTGGCACAGTACCTGCTTTGTGGTCAAGAGCGGCTTGAAGTATCTTATCACAGGGAGTCATGACTCCTAAATCAATAACTCTGCAGCAAGAAATGAGATGTCAGAAAATTAACAAGAGCCCAGAAGAGACAAAGCCAAAATGAACCTTTTAATTTTAGCCACTAAACAAAACACTGCTCTAATGTAACCTGGAACCACGGTATCAGAGGTCATCCACGTTAGCTTTTTGTTCTTTATTTTTTAAGGTGAATAATATTCTATTGTAATGAATGGACTACATACTTAGTTTCGACCTGAAATATGCCCCCAAAGGTCAGTATTTTGAAGGATTGGTTCCTAGCTTGGCTTTTTTTTTTTTTTTTTTTTTAATTCTTGTTTTTGAAGCAGGATCCCTGTGCTTCTCCTGCTCCTTTTCACATCGAAGCTGTTGGTGTTTCACAAAGAAGCATTTACATGACACTTCTCACCATGACATGCTGTGTTGCCACAAGACAGAGAAACAGGGCCAACAAGGGACTGACGTCTGTAAAATCATAAACTGAAACAAACTTTTCTTATACATTGTCGCAGGTATCTACTGCAGTGACAGAGAGCTGACTGACACACTGCATCCTATTACCCATTCATCACAATACACGCCTGGGTTGTTTCCACTATACTGTTGAGTGCAATCTAAACCCCCACTTCAACAATGTGTCACAAGTACTACCCCACTCCTGTTCCAGTGAGAAGGGGATCATATAAGACAAGGTCCCATCAGTAGGACAGAACCCATTACCTTATCAATTCAGGCCAAAAAGACGAAGAAGTGCTGGTGGGAGCCAGCAGGAAGAAGGCAGCCTCTGCCCATGCAGAGCAGCTGCTGGACAGAGCTCGTACTATAGGCAAGGAAGGGAAGAGAGTGACTCAGAGACAACACCAAGAGAGGGCAGCAGCTTCCAAACAGAAGGACAACTCTGGTGGGCACACGGGAGCTGGAGGGCAAGCGCAGAGACAGAACAGGGAGGGAGCAGGGTCTAGGGGAACGGTCCAACAGTTAAAAGCCCTTGCTACACTTGCAGAATCCAAATCCTAGCACCCACACTAGGTGACTCACAACCCCCTGTGGCTCCAGCTCAAGGGAATCAGATGTCCTCTTCTGGTCTCCAAGGTCATCCAGACATATATACTCAAGTACTTCTAAAAACAAATGGGGGCGGGAGGAACTATGCCAAAGAACTTTAGAGAGGTATACGGCCTGGAACTCATAGGAACTACAAACTCTCTGGAGATGTTCTGTTTCTTACTCTTTCATGTTATGTTGAGAGATCTCCCACTGTGTATTTTTTCACTAAACCTTATCATATCTGTTAGTTGACTTAAGAATAAGAGCATGTATTTTCATTTATTTTACTGTCAGAAATTCTTAAAAACAAACCAAAATTGGCAGGTGTGGTACTACATCCAAGAATTCAGAAGGGTGAGAGGGGATTGTCATGAATTGGAAGCCAGCCTGGGCTATATCTACCAAGTTCCAGGATAGCCTGGGCTATACAATTAAAAAAAATTTGTTTTGAGATCACATAAGAATATCTCTAGAGCATACCAGCAACTGTCAGTTGTGAATGCTGAACACGGAGGCGGGAAGTAGGCTTGCATATCATTCTTACTGCAAACCCTCTTATACTGATGATGAATTGGTATTTTGTCCCTATTCTTCATTTTTTTTTTAAACAGGAGGTTTGTTTTATTTTTTTGAATTTACCAACACTATAGAATCCTCAACAATAAACAAGACAGTCTCAGGCTGATAACAATCATGCTGGGCTCAGTTAGTACTGACCAAAGGCAAACAGATGCTGAAGGAGGTTACTGTTACTGTTACTTAACATTCTGGAGAAAATCTAGTAAGGAAAGGTCTGTTATTTAAGATGACGAAGTACACACTGCAGAACAGAAAACTATGCAAAAGAGCAAACAGCTTTTACATCAAAAGTGTGACCACAGAACTGATTCATTACAACACTGGAGTATGCTTTCAACATTTTCCAGCCTTTTGAACTGTCTCTCCAGCCCTGTATAACATTTTAAAGTCTGATCTAAAATTATGAGAATAATGACAACAATTGTTTTGCTCTCTCCATTCCGTCTTGTTACTTTTGGGTATGTCTATATGCATGAGGAAAGTCCAGGTGACAGTCATGGTTGAACAGACAGAAAAGGAGGCTGTAGGGCCAAGGACAGAGACTATATAGACCACACACCAAAAGCAGCAGAGGGACGGGGCTTCTCAAACCCAGGGTCAAAAGCCAACATCACACAATGAAACCCACACTTTTTCAACAGAGCTCAACTGGAAATTGGCCTGTATTTCTCAGAGACTGTGAGTTCACTGGCGGAACAGGACCCTAGCAGATCTCAGATGACACCCCGAAAAAAGACCATGAAGACCAGAGCAAGGACTGTGACTCTCTGATAAGAAAAGTCACTGCAGGGATTGAATTGGAGGAGTAAGATTGGTTGTAGTCAAACAAATTCACTTGAATCAGAAAAGTCTAAGGCAAAAGCAGACTAGTTAGGTTGCTACACAAACCTAGACACCAAACAATGCAAAAGCAGTTATGGGTGGTGAGCTGGCCACACCCTGCAAACTCTGTCTTACATGAAGCTAGGAAAAGGAGAAGCCAGAACACCTAAGGCTTTGGGACCAGCAGTGTCTTGAAATGGGTGAGTTAGGAAGAGGTGTTCTTAAGATGACAGCAACTAATTCCATTTTCAAAATATTAGTTTGCTATTTTAATCCAAATGGCAGTTATCCAAATGAGGCAGTTATATGAACATGTACATCAGGAGTCTGGGAAGAGAGATCCACATGAAGACAATGGGCCTTATCATGGTCAAGACACTAGATGGATGATGAGGCTGAGCCCGTCCTGGGCCTTACTACTTGGGGATTCCCATACCTATAGCACAGGTGCTACCAGACAGTTCCCGGAAAGTGCAGGACTTGAGCCAAACCTACCCTCCCCCACACCTGAGTCTCCATAAGATGAGAAGAGACAGGAAAGGCCAAGAAGCACCAGCCTGAGCCTGGAGGCATTCTTGTGTTTGAGGAAGCTCAGAAAAGAAGGAACCAAAAGAATGATGGACCCTGGTCAGTGAGGCAGACCGAGCACAGTGAACAACGGGACTGGAAAGCAATGTCAACCTGCAATTTCTTAACCTGCCTTCAAGAGCTCCTGCTGGGAAAGGGCTGAACACAGTGCTGGAATAGTCCCATTCTCTACACATGGAGAGCGCAGGGCCTCACAAAGGCAGTCACTGCCACCAATCTAGCACTGAAGGCTGCCCCGGGGCCTCTCCAAGAGCACACCAATGGATTCCCTAGCATATTTGAGAAACAGAAGCTCTGAGTTAGACCCCTGCACAAAAAGTGTTCCAGTGGAGGCATTTCCAGTGTGCATGGAGACCATTAAATCCAAACAACAACTAGAGGCAGCATCTCAGGAGACACTGGAGCTACACTTGGAAAAAAATAAATTAGTATTACCAATCAGATGTAGGGAAGAAAGGGCAGCTTAGGCCGATCCGACACCATGATGGTTCAGGGTCATGACCAGCTACAACTTCATGAGTTTCCTGGGTCCTGGGGGGAGGTATGACCAGGTCCACCCCAACCATCCCCTCTGGCCTCTGCTCTGGTTTCCTCCTATCACCGGCTTTCTTTACTATCCTTGCTGACTCAGAGTGGTGTATACCCCATGTCTGTGGGTCTCCCCTAGGTACAATACTGTTTTCTGCTATGGAAAAGACTAAAAAGAAGGAAAAAAAATCAAAATTTACCTTAGTCTGGTGGTGTACATCTGCAGTCCTAGCACTTGGAAGGCTAAAATAGGAAGGCCTCAAGTTCAAGGCCACCCTGAACTACACAGCAAGGCCTCAAGTTGGGTCACCTTGAACTACACAGCAAGGCCTTGTGTGAAAAGAAAAATGAGGAGGAAAGAAGAGGGTGGGACAAAGCTGTGAGAACAATGCTAATTTTGCAATGCTCTTCCTCAGTGTTTAGAGCAGAGTTCTAAGAACTGGCAAGGTGGCCCAGTGGGTAGAGATATGTGCCACCATGCCTGACTATCTAAGTTCAATTCCTGAAACTCACATGGGAGAGAAAAATCAACTCTCAAGCAAGTTGTTACCTGATTTCCACAAGCACTAGTGTGTAAACACACATACACACACACACTTTTTTAAAAGTATTCTTAGAAAAGCATTAAGTATGCACTGTACTTGAGAGTCAAATGCAGAAAAAAAATATAAACTACAAAACCTGAGTTACTAATGGTATTCAACAGTATTTTAAATACACATAATTTATAAAATATACAAAAATAGCTCTTTTCCTCTTCAGAAGCAATTACAAAGGAAAATTGTACATTTATAGCCAAGATGACTTAAGCCTCCACCAATGGATACATGAGTAGAGAAAATGTAATATATACATGGAATGAACTACGACCCAGCCATAAAAATGGACTCTGTCATTTGCAGCAAGTAGAGGGAGCTGATGGACATTGTGTTAAGTCAAACAATCCAGACACAGAAATAGGATCCCTCTCATGTGAAGAAACTTTAAAAAGTTGACCTGCACATATAAGAACGTTGGAAAGTAATTACCAGAGGCTAGACAGTGTGAGGTGAGGAGGAGGAGGAGGAGGAGGAGGAGGATAAAGTGCTGAGCAAGAGTGAAGCGGGGAAACGAGTTCCCCGGTCCACAGCAGTGCACACAACAGCCCACTGCACACACAGCCCACTGCACACACAACAGCCCACTGCACACACAGCCCACTGCACACAACAGCCCACTGCACACAACAGCCCACTGCACACACAGCCCACTGCACACACAACAGCCCACTGCACACACAACAGCCCACTGCACACAACAGCCCACTGCACACACAACAGCCCACTGCACACAACAGCCCACTGCACACACAGCCCACTGCACACACAGCCCACTGCACACACAGCCCACTGCACACACAGCCCACTGCATGTTATGAAGAACTGTGGGAGAAGAGCGAATCCTCCATTTCAGTAAGAATACATAAGGAGACAAATGCTTGCTCAGTATACATCGTATACTGACTCATACACTCTGTATACTGAGTCATACATATTTTAGTGTCACACTGCACTTTATAAATCTGTAACTTAGGAATATGTAGTCCTTGTTAATTAAAATCAGGAGACAGGTAGAGGAGGGAAGGGAGAAGGGAGGGGTACAATGAAAAAACCTCAACTGTACTAAACTGCAGTGCTTTTGGGAACCTGATAGTAGCTGTCACTTGCCACTGCTGCCCCTGCAATTCACATATCCTACCACTAGATGGAAGCATCCTACCAGCCCAGCACCCAGATGTGATTGCCCATACTCACAGGGTCTACTGCTGCTGCTCCTCTGCCCCCCTTTAACCCACCCCCATCCTAAATCTGGATCATTTTAAGTCCTAAGTTTGGGCCATACCTTCTGGTGGAAGTTCACATAAAAGGACCTACAAGGAAGGTCAGCTTGCCTGGCCTGGAACTCAAATTGAAATACCCACTTCTGTATTTGAGTGCTAGAATTAAAGACAAACCACTACACCCAGCCTATTTCTACTTTAAAAAAAACAAAAAACAAAAAACAAAAAAAAACATTGTTGAAAGTCCTTCCATCAAAATATAACAAGTGAAAGAAAGAAAGGCCCATAAATTACCGATGACCCTGTGAGTACTGAGGGGGGGCTGGATTAGAACCAGCTGCTCTTACTTACAACAGTTTTCTCTGTTGATAGGCAGATTTTCTTATATAACTAATATTAAATAGGGAAAGTATATAATTGTCTTTTCCATAGAGGTAGTATAATCTAAAAATCAATCGATAATATTATCAAACCACTTCTAAATAATGGTCTACTTATTTCTCAATGTAAATTTGGAATAATGAGTCATTACAATTAAAAGTTGATGTAGATCGGGGCTGGAGAGATGGCTCAGCAGTTAAGAGCACCGTCTGCTCTTCCAGAGGACCCAGGTTCGATTCCCAGCACCCACATGGCAGCTAACAACTGTCTGTAGTTCCAGGCAAAACACCAAGGCAAATAAATAAATAAAGTTAAAAAAAAAAAAAAAGTTGATGTAGATCAAAACAATACCAGCAGGTAAGTGACATCACAGGACAGAGGCAGACCTGTTGTTTTAAGCAGTAACAAACAGGTGGTAGAGACTGGGGCCAAGGCTAGGAACGAAAGCTGTCCATGGAGAAGGCTGCCTTCCTGAGACAACCAGGCTCAGCCTTCCTGAATGGACCTTAATGAGTGTTCCAGACAGATGGCTCAAGGCTTGAGTGGGGAGAGGCTGGGAAGGCTCCCTGTTAGCTGACGGTGGAAAAGAGAATGCAAGACAGCATAACCATAGCACCAGCAGACGCCTCCATCAGAGAAAAGGGTCAGTGGACAGCAAGCAGTCCATGACTCCAAAGGACTGCTGGCCTAGACATGGACCAGGCATTAGTGATTTTTCACTGAAACATACTGTGAAGTAGAAAAGATATAAACTTAATATAAGCTTATGTGAAAATAACTGTTATGAATATTTATTCATTATGAGAAAGCAAAAAAGGGAGTTCACCTGAATATATCACTCCAAAAACTACATGACCCTGAAGGCTAATCTTGGTTGTTAACTCAACTACACTAGAAAGTATCTAAAACCCAAACAACTTGGTGTACTTGTCAGAGATTTTTCTTGGCTGGATTATCTGAAGTGGGGGATTCCCCCTAAATCTAGATCATCTGAGGTTAGAAGATTCCCCCTCAATCTGGACCATCCTTTCCTACTTGCAGCCCACATAAAAGGACAAAGAAGGAGGAAGTCTGCTTCCTGTCTGCTTGCCTCACTCAAAGTAGCTAGACCTACTTCTTTGGGATTCCAAAATGGTGGGAAATTGGCAGCAGCTCTCTAAGCCCGCCCTCCCTGGGACTCCAGGGCCAGATGGGAACTGCTGACACCAATCTCACTGACAGAATGATTACCGAATCCTTGGCCTTTCTGTGAGGAAACGGTCACTATTAAACTACTTGGACCACAGCCTGTACAACTCTCTAGCAAATCCTTAGTAAGATATAGGTATATATTAGTTCATCCTATCAGTTCTGTTCCTTAGAGGACACTAGTATAATCACCCAGAAACACAAAAGACGTTGAGATTAGTAAAGACAAAGCCTTCCTAGAAGGCAAGCTCTCCCAAGAACCCTGGTCTAAAACCTGGCAGTTTGCTGAGTGGAAAATGGTATACACCGGCCATGAGAAGCCACTGGCTGCTTCTGTGTCAACCTGACACAAGCTACAGTCATCAGAGAGGAAGAAGCCTCAGCCTACGAAAAGGCCCCATAAGATCCAGCTGTAAGGCATTTTCTCAATTAGTGATCAGTGTGAGAGGACCCAGCCAAAGGTGGGCGGTGCCATCCCTAGGTTGGTCCTGGACTCTATTATAAAGAAAGCAGACTGAGCAAGCCAAATAAAGCAAGCCAGTAAGCAGCATCCTTCCATGACATCAGCTCCTACCTCCAGGTTCCTGCCCTGCTTGAGTTCCTGTCCTGACTTCCTTTGGTGATGAACAGTGATATGGAAGTATAAGCTGAATAAACCCTCTTCTCCCCAACTTGTGTTGTGGTCATGATGTTTCATTGTAGTAATAGAAACCCTAAGACAATCCTGATGAGCAACTATAAGAGAATACGTCTAATATAGATTCTCAAGAAGCTTCCTGGTTGCCTGACCCTTAGAGATTACTTCTTATTCCCTATGCCCTTAACAAAAATGTAAGAGATACCTAATTATGAACCTATACAAAAAGTTGTGGTCACAGGTGTAGGCAAAAACAAACAAACACCTTATCCATGGCCATACCCTACCCCATCCCTTTCACCCAGTAAAACATTTATGATTTACATTCCTCTTTAAACATGAAGGGAATGAAATGAGGTCTCAACTTACCGGAAATTATTGCAGCCCAGAACCACACCAACTATGTTCTTGCCTATGTCGTGCACATCACCTTTAACAGTGGCCAGCACAATGGTGCCTTGGTAAGGGTCCTGCAAAATAAGACAAGCAGCTGAGCATGGGGCAAAGGTGTCACCAAGGAAGACTATCTGATTCTCAGGAGCCACACAGGTGATGGCAGAGGAATGAACACCAGAACCACCTCAAAGGTAGGTTGGGGACCCAAGTAACAACAGTCTCTATTGGGAGCTTTGTGCCTCCCAGAAGTTCAAAACAGGTCCAACTTGCTATCTGGTCAGAGCAGGGATTTCAACCAAACTCATAGGTTCTAGCATCTGTAAAAAAGTAAACAGTCACAGACACAGTCCTACAAATAAAGACCACATTTTTAACCCTAAAACTGCCATGGTATATTGCTGAGAATTGGGGAAAAGGGAGTGTTGTGGAATATTTAACTATGTAAAAACTGTTACATTTGTTTATGCTGCATTTATTTGTGTAAAGATTTGTTGTGTTTTTTTCACCTTGCCTGCCTAAGGCACCTAATTGGTCTAAGAAAAAGCTGAGTGGCCAATAGCTACGGAGGAAAGGACAGGTGGGGCTGGTGGGCAGAGAGAATAAGTAAAAGGAGAAATACAGAGAAGAGGGGGGAGAAAGGGATGCCTGGGGCCAGACAGACAGACAGAGAAGGACATACAGAAGAAAAGTAAAAAGCCCAAAGTAAAATGGAGATGAAAAGGAACAGGTTAAGTTATAAGAGCTAGTAACAATGAGCTTAAGATAAGGCTGAGCATCCATAATGAATATTAACACTCCATGTCATGCTCTGGGAGCTGGTTGGCCCAAAAGGAAGTCTGCTACAAGGGGGGAGCTGGCCAACTGCAGATTTCCCTCCCATTTTAAAGCAGTTCAGTGCAGGGTATGTAAAAGCATCTTTTATTTCTCTAAATCAGTTCTTTTTATGCACTGATGAAATAAGAAAAGGGAAAGGAAAGGTATGCAAGGCAAACATCATCTCTCTAAGTCAGCCAACTGCAAATTTAGTTATGAATTTAGAATTCTAGGGGCTGAAGCTGCCTGAACTACATGGGGCTCTAAATAAAGTGAAGATCCCAGTGGCTGACTCTGGTGGTATAGCCAGCAAGGATGAATAATACCAAGTGGTACGAAGGATACAACCAAAGAGTATTTGGGGAAGAGCTTTCTAAAAGCAAACAGGATACATTCAAAATATGACCATGGCCAACAAGATGACTCAGTAAGGGAAGGTGAAAACTCAGAGACTTGAGTTCAATGCCTGGAGTCCACCTAATGCATAAAGCTTTACTGCTGAGGCTCCCACCCCACAAATTCAGCTCCTGAAGTCTCCAGGCCTGAACAAGATGACTTGCCTCTTCTTCAATTGAACCATTAAGCACTCTGGCTTCTTCTCTTTCTTTTTCCATGAAAGGGATAAGGTGTCCAACAGCCTTCTTCATGACACGAGCTGACTTTATAACCTGGAAAAAGGCAGAGTCGAGCATCATTAGCAAACCATATGACTGCCATTGTTGACCTGTGAAACTTCAGGGCCAATTAAGAATGCATAACTCAACTGCCCCAGATTTCTACAGTGTGCAGGATGAGGAGTTAGATCCCTGTGGGGAACAGTAATAAATGAGGCACAACAAGATGAAAACCAGACACAAACCAAAAGTTGTAATTTCTGTCTCTGAACTTTTACTAAGTAGGTTGTTTTTCCTGCCTAAAGTCCTTCTACTATGTCTCTGAATTCTATACATCTTTTAAGTTTCATGATTCAACATGGTGCATCCCCATCATTCTATAAATTCCCAGAATTTTAGCTCACTTAAAACTGAGGTTTAGGGGCTGGAGAGATGGCTCAGAGGTTAAGAGCACTGACTGTTCTTCCAGAGGACCTGAGTTCAATTCCCAGCAAAACCACATGGTGGCTCACAACCATCTATAATGAGATCTGGTGCCCGCTTCTGTAAAACTGTATGCATAATAAATAAATAAATCTTAAAAAAAAAACAACTGAGGTTTATAAAAGAAAAAGCATTTTTGGCTTTTTATATGCTTCAGAACCCCTAATCTTGATGTCCAGTGGGATTTGTTAAACGACAGTCTTAAGTAGTTGCTTTCATAACGAGTTTTGTTTTTACTTAATACATACCATTTAGAATCCCACTATTTAAAAGAATAATATATTTTCAAAATATACATTCTTCAAGATGGTCACTGGCTTGTCAAATCAAATGTTAGTATTAATATTACATTTATCTTGGGTAGGCACTAAGATAAGAAGTAACATGGAAATATAGGACATGCAGATTATGGTACTAAGAATGTCTGCAAGCTTTCAAACCTCTACACCCTGAAGATAGACTGGTAAGAGATGGTTTCTAAATCCACCCAGGGAAGGAGTCATCAGATAACACTGTTAAGGCTCAGCCCATTATTAACTGACAATAGAGACTTGTGAAGATTTCTCTGTTTTGCCGACCTGAGGTAAAAACATTTTTCCAGCGCCGAAAAGATCACCAACCACTTTCATGCCATTCATTAGAGGCCCTTCAATTATATTCAGAGGCCGGGGGTATTTTTCCTGGTTTAACCTGGCTTCTTCAGTATCTTCAACAATGTGCTTTTCAATGCCCTTCAAAGAAAAAAGGGGGGGGGGGACAAACAGGCAGTTCTATTAAGGTCAAGATCAAAGAATGAATCCAAGAGATGCTTAAGAGGATCAATCTAAGTCTGGCTGAGTTTGAGTCCTGGTTCTCATCACTAATGCAGCTAATTTATTAAGTTTTAGTTTCCTCACTTATAGAATCACAGAGACACCAACTTTGTGTTTATTTTGACAGTCATCATGATATCATTTATTTACAGTGCCTAGCACCTACTTTTAGACACTTATAGTTACCTCCTAGTAGGAAGTATCTCAGAAAAATGAGGTATTAGTGAAGACTGGGAATGTAGCTCAGTGGTAGAGTAGGTGCTTATCATGTGTGAGGGTCTGGGTTCAATCCTCAACAACTAATTATTTGCTAATAAATAAACATCAATAAAATCAGTATCTAGGGCTCGATGAGGTACACGCCTTTAATTCTAGAACTCAGGAGGCACTGGCAAGGAGATCTCTGTGAATTCAAGACCAGCTTGACCTACATGGTGAGTTCCAAGCCAGCCAAGAACATACAGTAAGATCCTATCTCAAATAAATAAGTAAAGCAGTATCTTCTCTCACTATAACACTTCTTGGCTAGAACAGGATTCAGCAATAAAAAGGCTCACTGACTTGCCTGCCTGGCCTTTGCTGACAAGTCTCTAAAGCTGAGAAGCCTCAAGGATTGTGGAATGCAAATGAATAATCCACAAACTGAAATATGTGACTCTCAGAAGGTCTAAGCATTAAAAAGTTGAATTCTAGAGCCTTTTAAAAAAACACTGGAATTTTCCAGACTCACAAGTGTGGAAACTGAGGTCAAGATATTACTTATCTTATTCTATCTATTATGGAAAAGCCACTACTATCCTGCTGACTGACCAGAGAGGGTTCTCGAGCTCAGAACTAAGTGCCTGGGCAAGCCCTTGCTGTGTATGTGGGCCTAGCCTGTCCACTGCAGCCACTGATTTCCAGAGCATGTCCCACCCCCATCTGTGAAAACAGAGCATGTCTTCAGACGCTGTCAAATGGCACTGCCCTGGAAAACAGACCCCTGCAGGTTAAGAATCAGTGGTCAAAAGTCTAGGGCAGCTCCCCCTCCAACTGCTGCCATCGATGGCACCAAGGACCATGAGTCACCAGGCATCCTGTACAAGCTCTGCTACTCACCTTCACGAGAGCATACTCAAGACGCTCCTCAATGGAGCCATTCCTCCACTCATCTGTCTGGATGGCTTTCTTTCCTCCTTTGCCATGAGTCTGGATTAAAATTAAAACCAAACAGTGAGCACAAATGATTCACAGTGAACTATCTGCAGCAAATAACAAAAGCAGCATATCAGCTTTCCTTTAAGTTCTCAGACACCGTGTGTTCAACATGAATTAAGATTGAAGTAAAGTTGAGAAGGAAAAAAAAAATCTTTTAAAATGTGAACTTTCAATAAAGAAAAAAAAATGATTGCACTTTTTCTTTCCTAAAAAATTAACAGCTGGCATTAAAATATTTCTATTTTCTATTCTCTAACACTCCAGCTCTCAGGAAGGAGCAACATCACTCCCACACTATCACTGAGAATCTGGGAGCCATGAGCAGTAGTGATGCATTCTATAATCCTAATACTTGGGAAGCTGAGGCAGGAGGATTGTCAGTTCCAGGTCAACACATGTCTCAAAAAAATTCAAAATCAAGAAAAGCTAGCATGACAGCAGAATGGCCCTGGATGTGGACACACTAAGATCATGCTCACTGAGATTGTTACCATGTGAGGGAGGGAGAGAGGAGAGGACCATAAAGAAGGGAAAGCTCTAAAAGTGCACATCTAGGCAAATGGGGATGTGAGACAGCAACATGGAAGTCTGGGGGAACAGACACCACCAACCGAGATAGTGATGAAGGGCTTCAGAGATACTGAGGCTCGAGGGAAAAAACTCAGAAAAGGGATAAAGGACGATGCAAGTGTCCTGGTGCACGGGGTAGACTGCACTACCTTGTATGTTCTCCACTGGTGGCACCAGCCGCCCAAACCAGAAATCTTAGTGCTGAGCAGCCAGACGGCTCAGAGGATACACACTTGCTGTGAGGCCTGATGATCTGAGTTAACCATGGGAAGGGAGAAGACAGTATTCAAAGTTATGTAGTCAGAATCGCACTCAAAATATTGTTTTTAAAGGAAACATAGAAGGAAGGGACTGTATGCCTGTGTCTGTGATGAAGGCCTGCTAACAGCAGAAGAACAAACAAAAGGCCATATGTAACAGTGAGTATGAAGGACAGAAGGAATTAGGGAGAATATCAAGGTGATAAAGAGAAAGTCTAAATAAGAGATAATTAAAAAGAAAAAGTCCTTCTGATGCTCACAAGATCACTGATACACATAAGCAACACAGTCCTAGCAGCCACACAATCAAAAACAATTCCTGACTTGGCAAGCTCCTGTTTTAAAACAGGGAAGATTGTTCCAAGCACTATATGAAAATATAGTGTTCTACATTCATGAGTCAGTGAGGGAAATATGGATGTAGGCAATAGTAAATACAAACACAAAGACCAATAAGATGTCACTCACATGAAAAAACTACCCTACACCTGAGAGCTGTATCCAAAAACCTCATTAATTTTACCAAAAAAAAAAAAAAAATCAATACTTAGAATGAAGCAGTCATTTCAGAAAACAGAAGTACAGTTCAGAAGAGAACATTCCAAACCCATTTGACTTCTAATCAGTTGCTTAAAAGGACGTTCATAATGCAAAAACAAAACCCAGAAACCTGGGAGACAGCTCAGTGGTAGAGCACTTATCTAGCATGTTCAAATGCTGGGGTTCAATCCCCAACCGCCCTACACAAACACTGAAGACAGACAATATACTGCACAGTTTTTATGGTACCTAACTACAGTCTTCACCCCTACTACTGTTCATAGTACTGTGTTATGAAATAATCTTTTTGCACACTGTGAAAAAAAAGTCACTTGGATTGGTTTAATAGCTAGGCAAGGCTTTCAGGGCAGAGAATGCTGGGAAGAAGAAAGGCAGAGTCACCAGTGGATGTAGAGAGAACAGACATGTAGGATGACAGGTAAATACCATAAATTACATGGCAACATATAAATGAACAAAAAATAGGTTAATTTAAGTTGTAAGAGCTAGTGGGACAAGCTAAGCTATCGGCCAAGTTTTCATAATTAATAAGAGGCCTCCATGTAGTTATTTGGGTGTTGGCAGGGCAGAAAAAGCCCACCTACAAATGCCGCATCTGTCTACAGTACTGTAAGGTATCCTGCTTGCTTTAAGAAGAAAAAGATAATCACCAGCCCAGCTACAAGCCCTGCAGTCTACAATGGTGCACTGCCTCTATGATAAACTGGTGCAGCAGTGGCACACTGTGGAAAGAAACAACCAACCACTCCCTCATTAGACTGAAAGCCTACCCATGTCTGACACTGCTCAAATGGTCAAGAACCTGAGACTGGCTAGACAATGAGCCTAGAGAAAAACTAAATACTACTGTTCTGTTTTACCTATAGATTAGTGTCTTATTCCACCATCATCAGAGAGCCTTTCTCTTGCAGTCGATGCAAACTAACACGGAGACCCACAACTAAAAAAGGTGCACAGATTGAGAGATTTTAGAATACTCAGTCCCAAAATGGAAAGTCTTCATCATAACACCCCACCACCACCACCACAAAGGCTTAGGGAGCTAAGAGAAAAGGAAGCAGAAAAAATTTAAGAGCCAGAGGAGATGGATGACACCAAAGAAACAGTGTCTTCCAAACACAACAAGACTGACACACATGAACTCACAGAGACTGCGACAGCATGCACAGGCTTCACATGAGGTCAAGCCAGAGTCCCAGGGCAGAGAGGGAGAAGTGGGCATAAGCTCCATTCCTAACCAAGAAGCTATCACCAACTGACAAGGCTTGCAAAGGAGACCCCATTCGAGTATATAAAGCACACTTAAGGGTAAGCCACATGCCCACAGTAGATGGCCAACACAAAATAAATTTGATGTCCTTTTTAGACATTTTATTTTATTTTTGTCTTATACTGCTTTGTTTGGGCTGTTGGTTTTTGGTTTTTTTTTTTTTTGTTTTGTTTTGTTTTTTAAATCTTACTGGTAGTCTTTTGCTTGTATATTATGGTTTCTATGAGTTGTATGTGGGTGTATGTTTCTTGTATTTTCTTTTTTTTTTACTGTTTTGTTTTCTAAGGAGAGAAAGAAGGCATAGATTTGGATGGGTAGATAGAATCTGGGGAGAAGGGGAAACTGTGATCAGAATATATTGTATAAAAATTATTTTCAATAAGAAAACGTTTATGTGCAATGCAACTATTTATGTATGCAAGTGTATATAAAAAATGACTAGGAGTTCTAATAAAACCTCCTACAGCCATTAATTTCCAGTGTTAAGATTGTGAGTGATTCTGATTCTTCTGATTACTGTATTCTGTACAACTAACTTATGTTTTTTAATATAAAAAAATATCTCAAGCTGGATGTGGTGGTGCACACCTTTAATCCCAGTACATGGGAGGCAGAAGCAGGAAAATCTCTGTAAGCTCAAGGCAAGCCTGGTCTAAAACGTGAGTTCCAGGACAGCCAGGGCTGTTACACAAAAGAAATCCTGTCTCAAAAATCAAAGAGGGAGGGAAGGAATGGAGGAAAAGAAAAAAAAAGGGAAAGAAAGGAAGAAAGAAAGAAGGAAGAAAGAAGTCTCACATTAAAGATGATCAATTTAGAAAGTCTAAGTGAGAAATTCTACCGCAATCTAGGCAAGGTCTATTTCCCCCTCCTTGACCTAACTGCAGTACCTTCTCTACAGCGCTATAAAGACCATGCCAATAAATAATAAGTTCTAAGGAAGGAAAAGCCACCATTTAGACTTTTTCCTTTACCTGGGCATATCGTAAGAGTTTTTCAGTAGCATCAGAGTCTTTGTTCCAGATGAGGTCTTCACAGAGCTGAAGAAGGTCTTTTTGAATATCATCATACACAGGGAGGTTGCCCGCATTGACTATCCCCATGTCCATACCAAACTAAGGGTAACAGAAAAGAAAATGAGAATTTCTGCTGATATCCTAAATCAGGATCAGAGAAAAATACTTTATGACATAGTTGGTCACTATTCAACTCTGCTATATGTAAAAGCAGCCCTAGACAAGACCCAGGAGAAGGGAAAAGGGCTCTGTTCCACTGAGCTCCATTTAAAGACAGAAGCAGGCCAGTTATCCTGAAGGATTGTCTGTATGCCTGCTGCAATAAGTCAACGTACAGGGCCATCATTTTTGTTTCAATTCTTAGAAAAATCTTACATGTGTTTACAATGTATGTGCATACATGTGTGTGGGTACACACATACCACAGCACATGTATGGAGGTCAGAGGACAACTCTGGGTGTTGACTCTTGCCTTTCATTTTGCTCACACAGGGTCCTTATCCTGCCTATCAGAGACCAAATAGATCCTGGAAAACTCAGGAGAGCTCCAAGAGACACATGTAAGAATTCTATGGAACACGTGAGTCTTGAGTGCAAGCTTTCTTATTTCTGGACAAAACCATTGAGCATGCCAGGCTAGGTGGCTGGCTCTACAATCTAAAGATTCTGTCTCCATCTCCCATTCTACTGTAGAAGTCACTACTACACTGTTTCACACAGGCTGTGAAACTTCACCTCAAGTTCTTGGCTTGCACAGCAAACACTTTACCCACAAAGCCATCCTCCTAGCACCTACATTAAAGCTGATTTCACCATACCTTGATGGCATGGTAAAGAAAAACACCATGCATTGCTTCTCGAATGGCTTCCATCCCTCGGAAGGAGAAGGACAAGTTGGAAAGACCTCCACTTATTCTGACTCCTGGTAATGTTTCCTGGCAAAAGTGTAAAAGCATGAAAAGAGTCTGTTATTTTGTCAAAAGCCACAATCAGTCATACCTTGTAAATTTTGTACACAGGAGAAGTAAAAACAAAGTCCAAAGGAACTCTGATCTTTTTACGGCAAAGGACAGTTTGCTATATCCCTGTATCAAGTACTCTGGTTGCTCTTTTATTATATATACCTATCACCTGTTACCATGTCACTTCTAAGTACTGCTTCATAAATACCTTTTCCTACTAGACTTTAACCTTTGTAGAAAAAATATAAAGTCCTATTTTTATCTCTGATGACCTCTATAAAGGCCATCATAAAGCATGAAAATCAGAGTTAAATGATCAGAGGAAAAGAAATAGAAAGCAAAAGATTATGTGCATGCATCTATCTATACATGTGCATGTGCATACACATTCCTGATCCAATAAAGCTGAAAGACTTCAATATCTTAAATGAAGAAGCTCTCTAGTTCATCACAAACTTATCAAAATATAGAAGAACAAAAGCAAATGAGGTGCCTATGACAATATCAAGCATTAGTCATAACAACAGTCACTCGTGGTATAGGCCTAGATATCCAGGGAGACAGCTTGCCATTGTCTCACCATTCCAACCCCTGTGCTACAGAGAAACTCAGACACATGTGCCTAACATGTCAGAGTGGTGTGTAAGTAACAATAGGTTTGTACTGTTGAAATTTGTTCCTTAATATTGAAATACCTTCCTGATAAGTTTGCTTATATTAAATTCCATTTTAATATGCAGTCCTGCTTTATAGGGGTTTTTTTGCTAATGATTTATTACTTGCTTTTTAATTTTTTTTAAATACTATGCATGACTGCAGCTGGTACTGGTCAGGAGAAAGGGTCAAGTTCTTCCCTGTAGCATTGTGTGACCACACATCTCACAATCAGTGTTTCAAAAGTCAAGAACTGGGCTAGAAAGCTTTTGCCTTATTCCTATCTTCAGCTGATCACTCACCAGACTGTCCTTTCTTCAAAACTCATGGTAACTTTTTGCAGGGAAAAAAATTTTGCTATCAGCAGGACAGAAAAAATTCTTTCCATAAGTTACTGAATCCTAGAGCAAGCACTGACTTTAAAAAGGTGTTTATTACATTTATCTGTTTATTTGAGCAATATGCAGACATGCCATACTGCGTGATGAGGTCAGAACACAGCTGGCGGGACTCAGTTCTCATCCTCCCTATTAACAACACAGGACCGAGGGATAAACTCCAGTCAGCCTGACTGACACCAAATGCCTTTACCTACTAACCCATCTTCCCTACCTGCAAATCACTGATGCTTTTATACTGAGAACTAAAAAGTGTATTTCTCATTGGTAAAGAACAAGTGATTATAGTAGTTTCTATTCTGATAAATGGAAGTATGTTTAAGCCTAGTTGTGATTTAAAATTCGCCATCTGAAACTGCAATTAATTTTGCACATTGCACATTAATTTTGTAATACAGGAATGTTCACAATCGTTGAACAGTGAAATGGCTAGTTGTGATTCAGGCAATTATGCACTAACAAAAGCAAACAAATACAGCTATCGCAAATTTAAATAAAATTTAGAGGGTGACGTGGACCTGGTGGCACTAGAAATGGGTTGGGCAGTCTGGTTAAGTTTAAACCAGCCTAAGCTACACAGTGGGACACACACACACACACAGAGCTGAAATGGCAGAGTGGTTAAGAGCACAAATTGATCTTGTAAATAGCCCACAGAACACCCACACTGGCTCACAACAACCTCTAATTTCAGTTCTAGGGAATCCAATACTCTTTGGCTTCCTTGAGCACTTGAATACATGTGGTACACAAAAACTCAACCAGGCAAACATACATACAAACATATTTAAGGAAACTATTTGGTGTGTACTAGCACAGGACTGAAGAGCATTTTCAAACAGGAAAATCACAAACAAAAGCAGACCTACATAAAAGGGCACTGAACAGACGAACAAGACACCCATGTCCAGCGTAAGAACTGTCTCCAGGGCCATCCTCATCTGAGGCTGCTGAGTGAAGCCTACACAAGGGCACGTCCAGGGCACATCCACAGTCGACTACAAAAGCAGCCTGAGTACCGACTCAGGGCAAAACTGAATTTCAGAGTGTATACTGGCAAGCACAAAAATCAATGCGTATAATGTAAACCAAACATGCAGATAAAGAATAAAATTATTAGCAAAACCAGCAATGAAGCATCAGAACCACAGATATCAGAATGAAAGTTACTTCGTGAAACTGAGAATGAGGCAGTCCCAGAAAAGGAGAGATGGGGCCATAGCCTCATGCCGCTTGAGCGAAGTGAGAGTTACTTGAAGTTCATAACTACATAGCTACTATAGACTAAGACTGTGTTTTATATATTTTCATGTGTGCCACATACTACAATTAAAATAGCATTATATAAAAGATAAAGATCCTGACATCTTAAAAAATAGTTTACTAAGGACAGAAACATTACTTATTCTCAGCAAATCAGTCTGTGTCAGTTCTACCCACACACTAAACCAAAGTGATGAATTTGAGCTGTGTCTTGGGTAAAGACAGCAAATATGCAGACTTACCTTAATGACTCTTGTGGCATGAATAAAATTGATAGCATATAAGTTATGTTCTTCCATCCCTGTCCCAATGGTAAGAATGTTAGGGTCAAAGATGATGTCGTTTGGATTGAAATTCACTTTCTCCACAAGCAGATGGTAGGCTCGGGTGCACACACTGATTTTAACATCTGTTTCTGTTGCCTGAGAAACAAGCAGAAATGTCATTCACAATAAAAAAGTAAATTGCTATTATCTATGAAAACAGCATATGTCACTTATCAAAACCATTCAAATCTCAATGACTATTTCTTCAAATCCCAAATGTCAAACCTCTAAACATTCATCAATTTATCTCAGAGAACAATCAGTTAAAGATTTTTGTTTTCAATATAACAATTTTATTTATATAAAATTTATTTATGTAAAATTTTTATATTTTATAAAATTTTATTTATATAAAATTTATTTATATGAAATTTATAAGGAATAAATTTTATTCCTTAGGTAAAATTTTCATAAATGATATATTAACAAAGAGGCTTTCTAAAAACAGATGTGGTTTAAAAATCAAACTCCACAGAGTTAAAAAACAGTAACGACACAGTAAAAAAAAAATAAGCAGTTGTGCCTCAGACCTGTCATTGTAGCACCTGAGAGGGTGAGGCAGAACTGAGGCAGGCAGGGCCACCTGAGTTACACACGAGCGTCAGGTCACTGTGGGCTAACAGGGGAGGAGTTCCTCAAAGTGCTCCTCTGCTTTTCCTGACCTGCCACAAGTGTCAACCACTCAGGCAAACACTGCTGTTCCTTTCCTGGGTCTTCCTTCAAGACAGACTCGAGGACATGCACTGCACACCCCCCACCATAACAAGTTGCAACTACAAATTAGTGTTGGGTATAATGGCACACATCTTTCATTTCAGCACCTGGAAAGCAGAGACAAGTGGACCTGTGAGTTCAAGGCCAGCTTGGTCTATTCAGGGAGTTCCAGGCCAGCCAGGACTATAGAGTAAGACTCTGTCTCAAAACAAAACTAAAATAATGCCTTAACTTACTACTCTTCCAAAAGACCCAAATTCTGTCCCCAACACCGTCGAGGAGGCTCACCACTTGATTTCCAGAAGACCAGACTTCTTTCTATTGGTCTGTAGACACTGCTTGCACATGGTGTACAGAAATACATGCAGGCCAATACTCATACATATAAAATAAAGTTTTACAAATTATCATCATCCTTCTAAGCAAGATCCTAAAAAGCAAAACACATTCTGGCAGGGTCCACCCTCCCTGCTCCTCAGCCCACACTCAGCTAGGGCCTCTACCTCTAACACCCCCTAACGTTTGCCCTCATTCCTCACTGTCCTTCGCTGTTCCTAAAACCTGCCGTGCATACTGTTGCAACCTCAGAGCCTAACTGTACTTCACGACTCACAGGTCTGGAATCAGCCATCCTTTCAGAGTCTGCCTTAACCACTCCCTCCAAATCACACCACCACCCTTCCCACCACCTCCTTTCCTTGAGGTATCTCTTTCCAGATACCTTATTAATCTTGGTTGTTTTATTATCTCCACTAGCTAGAATGTCAGTCTTACTGGTCCCAAGAGCCTAGAACAGGGCCTGGGCCTGTTAGAATATGTGCTCAAGATCATATTGAAAGAAGGAATGAATGAGTGAGCGAATGAATGCTACTTTACTGTTAGTACTGCCAAACCTCCAAACAGCATGCCCATCAAATGACATCCAGAATTTCTGACTGTTGTTAATTCAGTGTGCTCTGGAGGTGGACAGAAGAAAAAACAGTGGTCCTTTCTTACCCACATTTTCATATCATGGTATTAGTTTCCACTGTCATCTGCAGTTTGAAATTATTATTTGTTATTAATTAACAAATAATTAATATTTCTGAAAGACTCAAGGAATTACAGTTCCTGAGTTTTTAATTTCATGCCACTCTGAGTAGTGTAAAGAAACCTCACATCTAGAACTGTCCTGCTACATCCTATCTGGGGTATGAGTCATCTTTCTGTCTAACATTCACTCACTGCAATCCATGATCACATGATGCTTTTTCATTTATTTATTTTGAGACAAGGTCTCATTTCTGTTCTCATGGATGACCTGAAACTTTCTGCGATACCATAGAGCCCTCAGAGATCCACCTGCCTCTGGCCTTAAAGTGCTAGAAATAAAGTCATTACCACATCTGGCACATGATCCTTATGTGCTAGAAATAAAGTCATTACCACATCTGGCACATGATCCTTATTTTACTCGGTGGCTCCTGAGCACAGGATTGGTGATGCTAACAAGTGAAATAAACCAATCAAAAGCACAATTTGTAAGTAAAATCATGAAAAGTACAGGAGGTATTTTGAGAATAACTGACAGTAGAGTATAATGTTAGTTAATTTTTAGTGATCCTAACTTCCAAGATTTACCACATAGGTATGCATGTGTAGGTAGAAGTACAGCGTGTATAGTATAGGACAGGTAAGGCTACACTACTGTGCTTGCTATATCACTCCGTAAGAATGCATAACAATCATGAGGATCAATTCTAAATCAATGTGGAAAAGGATGTTCTTGAAACATGATTAACCTCACTGAAATATGAAGGAGCCTGCATAGTGGGAGGATCCCACCCTTAGGAAGGGGAGCACTAAGGCCACTGAAGAACTGGTTCTGACCAGACACCTTCTGAACTTCGGGGAGCTAGCTCCAGTAACCTCACTTGACTAGAAAATAACAAAGTGCAGACTGAAGCCAGGCAGTGGTGGCACACTCCTTTAATCCCAGCACTCAGGAGGCAGAGGCAAGAGGATCTCTCTAAGTTCAGGCCAGCCTGGTCTACAAAGCAAGTTCCAGGACAGTTGGGGCTATATACACAGTGAAGCCTTGTCTTGAAAATCCAAAGAGAGAGAGACAGAGAGAGAGGGAGAGGGAGAGGAAGGGAGGAGAGAAGAGTCTGGTAATTTCTATCAACTTGAGCACTGTATAGAGTGGGATATAGCTCCCTACCAAACATAGCACACAGCACAGACATGCTCCTAAAAGAGGAATTCACTTCCAGAATTAGAGAGAGGTCACCCCTCTCTACAGGCCCTTGCCAAATTGTTCTCATTAATCTGACATAGTATCTGCCCCTCAAACAGTCTGAGATCCTAGCCGTGAAGTAAAGAAACGGAGCTCAGAGTGCAGTCTAGAAGAGGCCCGTGGGGAGTAGGCCCCACGGTGCATCATCTTTGATTAGAACTGTAAAACACACATGTTGGGAAGCCCCAGTCACCCTCAGAGACTTCATAGACCCTTATGAAGTTCAGTAGAACAGAATTAAGGATCCATCAATCAGGCAGAGCCCCTCAGCTGAGGGGCTTTTGCTTGTTTGTTTCATAGTAATGGTACCATAAACCAGCTGAACCAGAATCTTGAGGGTGACTCAAGCAACTCAGGACTCCTAGTGATGCTAATGCCCAGCCAACACTGGAGATTTGACCCCTTTTTAGATAGTTGCTGAAAACCCTACACTGCAGTGGCAAATATTAGGGTCTGGATGAAGCAATACCATTTTCTAATAGGGGCATGGGGTAAAGGAACCCACTCAACTGTCATTCAGAGAGAGAAATGCCAGTGGTGTGCTAGAAGCTGGAGCACTGAGCCAGGGAGGTACGTCATCTCCGTGCTCTGCTCTTCTTCCTGTGTGATGGGAACACTGCAGGGCTGGAGAACGTGGGCTCTTCATATCCCTGCCATAAAAAACATTCTCGGAAAATATTCTGGGAATGTCTCTTTCTGATAAAAGGAATTTATATGTCATCTTGTAATACAAAGGCTAAGAATAGAAGTAATCAAGTCATCTTACCCAGATATAGTTATCTACTGAAGCCACTAAAAAGAAGGGACCTGAAAGGCAGAAGCTGATCTCAGGTTTAAGCTAAGTTCAGAGGTCAGAACAAGAAGTCTAAGGTCAGGTCACCTTCTTCAAGGTAAAACTGAAAACTAAAACCTCCAGGCTCCAGTCTCCCAGAGACACAATTCATTTCAATAAACCTATACCAGCCACGAAAATCCAAGATACTCAACTAGTAAACAGCATCAGTTTATCCAAGTTCAATGACAAAGCTGAGTACAGAATTAAAGCCAATAAATAACAACAAAAGCCACAGCAACAGATCCAAAGTCAGTCTGCCAAGCATCCAAGGGCCTGCCAGAAGACTCCAAGAATTCTTCAAGACAGTCAAATGACAGGACTGAGTGTGTGCTTAGCATATCCAAGCTCCCAGATCTGATCCCCAGCAAGAAAGGGAGGGGAGAGGGAAAGGGGAGGGGGAGTTCAAATGGCAATCCATTTGCTGTCTGGACTGATACTGCCCATCTGATACTGGAGGCACTGGCAGAATCACAATGTGGAAATGATGCCAACAGAAGTAGGAAAGCTCACAGAGGGGAAGAAAAACCAATCATGGTGTGCAGAATGGCCTGGTGGCTTCTACACTGTTCAGTAAGTATCGTATGTGCTGAAAAGAATCATGGTTAAAATGAGGTCCCCTGGGAGATGGGGACGAGGGCACAGGTGTGTGGACTAGGGTAGAGTAGAGGATGGAAGAAAAGACTACTGACTTATGTGCTGTGCCCACTAGGTACACAAACTAAGATACAATACAGTAAATGATAACCATCTTTCTTCCATATTCTTCTGGAATTATTTCAATTGTTCTCAGGACAAAAATGTTATCTTGTATAAAATAACATTTTGATCAAAACAATTTTATTTTGAAAATCACAAAAATAGTATCACTTATGGTCAATATGCCCCATGGCAGACTATCCTACTTTACCAATTCTTTTCTTTCTTTTTACAGACTCATTTATATCCCTAAGAATGCTTCCTAAATAAAATTTAAATCATGTCAATTACTTCTTCACATGGTTCCATCATCACATTCTTTTTTAACATTGCAAGTTATCTTATGTAGCATATACCAAGATTTAAGTATTCATCAAGTAATTGATGGCTGTGTCATACAATACTACAATGAAGTGAGCTAGTAGCCTTATGTATACAACCTACCTTAAGATCTTGAGGAGAGGCTTTATCATAAGCACTGAAACTATCAATTAACTATCCCATGGACACTTACAAACTTCTCAAACCTAGCTATATAACCTATAAAGCACAGCACTGCAGAACCACCCCATATGTGTCACCTAGGGAACCACCAAGATATATGCAGCTTCCCTAGCCTCAACCTGGCTCTGCAGCACATGTGGGAGATGCCATCTATCAATCTTCTCTTTTGTTGTTTGATGAAAGAAACTAACTATTGCTTCACTATTCCCTAAAGCAGCAGATATGTTAACTGGTCTTTTCAATTCCTCTGTCCATTCTATTAGGGACATTCTATTCTCTGACATACAGAAACCACATTTGCATACTAATAGTACCACATCTTCTGCCACATAAAGTTACGTTTCTATGTGAATAGACTCAGTTTTCTTTTTCATATCTTTAGATTAGCAACAGCTTCTACATGAAAATCTTAATGTTCTCCTATGTATTATTGAGAATTTTTTTACATTTTAATCTTTAACCTTTTTTAAAAATTTTAGTATACAATAGGATATGGAGCTAGTACAGAGTGGTAGGACCTTTAAGAGGTGCCTAATAGGGCTGGATAGATGGTTCAGCAGCTAAGAGCACTTGCTGCTCTTACAGAGGACCTAGCTTTAGTTCCCAGCATTCACATGGCAGCTGACAATCATCCATAACTCTAAAGCCAGGGAATTCAACACCCTCTTCAGACAACCATGAGTGCCAGGCATATACATGATACAAACATAACACTCATATACATAAACTGAATGAAGAAGTTGGAGAAGTGGCTCTTCCTTCTTAAATAATCCTTCTTAATGAGGTCATCAAAGAAATGGGCTCACGGCCGAAAAGTGGTTCCACTCTCTTGCTCTTCCTCACCTTTCCTCTGCCTGCTCACGAAGGGATAAAGCAGACAAAAAGCTCTCCATTTTTTAGCTTCCATAGCTGTGAGCCAAGTAAATTTATAGCATTTAAAAATGACCAAGTTTGTAGTTGTGGTGGATAGAATGAGAACAGCATTCACAGGCTCATTTATTTGAATGCTTGGTCTCCCCAGCTAGAAGGCTCTTTGGGAAGGATTTGTAGCGTGGACCTTGAAAGAGGCGTGTCACCAGGCGTGGGCTTTCAAAAGGGAGGCCTGCCTGCTGCCAGGCTTGCACCATGAAAGACATGAATTCTAATCCTTTGAAATCATGAGCCCCAAATTAAATGATTTCTTTTTAAGTTGCTTCGGTAATGGCATTTTGCCATAATAATAGAAAAGTAACTAAACAGTGGTATTCTAACCTACAGCAACACAAAATGAATTAAGTTGAAACTCAAAATATTTTTTTCCTTCCAAATGCAAAACCAACTGTCTGTCCCAGCAACTTAGTGAATAATTCAACCTTTCTCTATTGAGTAAAAACTGTACAACACACCAAATTTCAGAAGTATGTTATGAATGTATGTATTAATTTGTGTGAACAGATAAGCACATGTAAATGTCTGTGTGTATACACATGAAGCTAGTTCAGACCTGGTCTTCTCCCATTGCCTTCTCACGTGGGTGACAACATCAGAACCCACTTACCTGTCCTTCTTCATCAAAAGCCATAACCACCACAGCAGCTCCAAACTTCTTAATCTTCCTGGCCTTCTCCAGGAAGTCCTCCTCCCCCTCCTTCAAACTGATGCTATTGACTATGCACTTCCCTTGGCAGCACTTCAAACCAGCTTCAATCACAGCAAAGTTGGAAGAGTCGATGCACAGTGGCACCTGAACAGAAGGACAGAAACATCACAGGTCACATGTCACCATAAGTCCCCTTTGAATGGTTCAAAAAAAAACCCTCTATTTCTTCTTTAAGAAGCAATAAGTACATTTGGGGTATTATGATGTGGGATGTCTTTCTGTACGCTGTAACATTGGATAATAAAGGAACTGTTTGGCCTATGGCAAGCCAGCTTATAGCCAAGCATAGATAAAGTAGAGGGAGCCCACCCAGAAACTCTGTGGACTGCTGCCTAGAAAGCAAGATGTAAAGGAACTCAGGTAAGTCACAAGCCACATGGCAAGACACAGATTAATAGAAATGGTTTAAGATTTGAGAGCTAGCTAGCAATAAGCCTGCGCCATAGGCCAAACAGCATGTACTTAATGTAAGACTTTGTGTGATTATTTGGAGCCAAACAGCTGCTGACAGGTCTGGACCTTGGGCTGGAAGGGCCAGAAGCTTCCAACTACAGTATTAAAAAAAAAGATTTTAATATACTTACTTAAGATTGAAGTTCAAATATTTAGTGTAAGATCAGCTCACAAGAGAATATGCACATGGGCCAGGATTTATAACTCAAAGACAGGAAATCCAAGAGAAGTTCATGGGCTTAGGCCTAGTTTACATTTCCAAGTACTTAAACCATGAGGCTGAGCCTCTTGCCCTTTGGAAAGATTCCTCTGTCCAAGGTACTCAAATTAAATCTTCTCTATGAAAACAAATTCCTGAGCAGAAAAAGTTATTAGAAAAAAAAACAGATCTAACTGTCTAGAGCAAATAGTAATTGCTAATAACCAAAACAACCAGCTAAAATGAACACATGAGAGAAGCATGGTCTAATGCAGCCTCTGCCCCGAGACAGGTGAAAGGGATGAGTCCCTGCTACAAAGAGATAAATCTGGCAGGGGAGCTAGCTGACTTGGGACTGCTGTCTAGGGCAGTCAGTCAGTAACCGACTCCCTCACTCTAAGGCAAACAGGTCCTTGACTTCACCAGCTTTACCAAGATAAATGTTCGAACAAGAAATGACAGAAGTACAGGAAAGGCTAGAACACAGAACATCAGAAAGAACAGGGAGGCCGGCAAGAGTCTATCAGCAACTGAGAGCCTGACATGTGTGAGGCCCTGGTTTGTTTCCCAGTATCATAAACGCACAGAAAAAAATTATTGTTTTAAAGAAGGGGGGAAGTAGCACTGTTGGCAGAGTACTTGCCGAGGTCCTCGGTTCATAAAGTGCTGACAGAAACCTAATCCTAGACCATGGGGGTGAGAGAGTAAGAGGTTCAAGGCTATCCTCAACTACACAATGATTTCCAGGCCAGTGTAGGATGTAAGAGACCATTTAAACACACGGATTCTTTCAACTGTGCTTTCCTTATCACACTAGTAATAAAGAGGCTTACCCCACAAAAGGGTAAGTGCAATGGCAGGAGGTGCCAGGACCATGTCTGCAAGAGCTCACAAACAGTTTGGTGTGTCCCAACTCTACTGGTAAAATGCACTACTCATACTTTGGGTCTTTAAAGTCAGGGTCTTGGGATCTCACTATTTAGACCAGACTGACCTTGAGCTCAAGAGATCAGTCCATCTCTGCCTCATGAGTGTCCCAGCCATCTACTAAATAATAGCAGATTAAACCAGGGAAGAAAGGTCACTTGGTGCAGCAGCCAAAGCACTAAGTACATAAGTACAGAAGGTCCTCCACAGTTAACAAGAGACTGTCAGGAGCACAGTGGGTCTGATCACCTCACCTTAGAGGGGAGGAAGGCTGTATTTGATGTAAAGAGAGCCAGGCTTCTTCCTTCCAGATCTGGTTCACTGAACAAACAGACCGGAGCTGCTCTCAACCTGATGGTCTCAAGACTTACAGAAACTGGAAGGGTTTTAGTCAGTTTTAACAAACAAATGGAAGATGGGGAAATATAATTTAATGCTTACTACAGGCTTCTAAAGTTCTTATTAAAGCCTAATTTAAAAAAAAAATGATAGTTCGACCTAAAAAAATGCAATTCTGAGAACAGTTTAAGACAAAAGAAACCCTTACAAGTCTGTGGTGATATATTATATATTTAATAAAGTCTGAAAATCAGAGGACAGAGCCAAGCCAGGAAGGTCAGGGAGTGGTGGCTCAAGCCTTTAATCCCAGCACTCAGGGGAAGAGATCCTCTGGATCTCTGAGTTCAAGGTCAAACAGAGCTAGGCAGTAGTGACACACACCTTCAAAGCCAGCGCTAGGAAAGCTGAAGAGGAAAGAAAATATGAGGACGAAAAGGAATGAGCAGGAGTTCTTCCTCATGCTCCCTCTGGGCTGAGGACTTGAAGGCCTCGAGCCTGAGGATTCCTGAGACAGGATCTACCCTTTTCAGCCTGAGGAGGTTGACTAGGGGAGAACTGGCTGTGGCTTATTTCTTTGTCTCTCTGATATTTCAGCTTTTCCTGAAAATCTGGCTCCAGATTTTTGTTAATAATACCAAGCAGAGTTCCTGGAATAAAAGTCCTTCCAGGCATGATGGTACACACCTGTGTGGATGCAGCTGGAATTCAAGGTCAATGTTGACTACATAATGAGTTTGAAGCCAACCATGGCAACTACACTAGACAAAAAGGGGGTTTAGCTTGAACCCGCCAAAACATTCTAAAAGACTAATACAAAAAGCCTTTCACCTTTTCTTAACATTTATTTTTTTATAGCAGAGGCAGAGACAGGCAGATCTTTCTGAGTTCTAGGTCAGCATGGACTACACAGTAAGACCCTGTCCCAAAAACAAACAAAAGTTATTTTTAAATGTGTCTGTGTCTGTCTAGGGGTCTGTACACACATATGCAGGTACCTGTGGAGGTCACAGGAGTTGGATCCCCCTGGAGCTGCTGTTAATAGGCAAGTGTGAGCTGCCACAAGTACAGAAAACTGAACCCAGGTCCTCCACAGGGGCAGTACATGTTTTCAATTCCTGAGCCATCTCATCTCTCCAACCCCTAACTTTCACCTTTACAAGTATAAACACTGACAGGATTCCTTGACTTAGCCCTGTTAGATGTCACTGTCTTAACTGGATATGCCTAACAAGGTCTCCTCTAAAAGTACAGAATCCCCAACAGGGCTCCATTTGCCATGGTAGGAACAGAATCAGTGTGGAAGCAACAGCTAAATCTGAGATACAACCGTCAATTCAGACCAAAGACAACTGGCAAAACTCGGTTCTCGTGAAGCCCACTTCCCTAAGACGAGTCGTCAACAGCCAAGCCTGATCACCCTCTACAATCAGTTCAGGTCGACAGACTGCTTAGTAAGAAAGAAAGCTCAGAATCACAAACAGTGGGACTTTCAGTGTAGGAAAAGAGAAGCAGTTCCTGAGTGAACAGAGAGACAAGACTAAAGAAATGAATGACGGCAACAGGGTAAACCCCCTTGATGATCATAAACTTTGTACAACCTTGGCGATGTCAGGCTCAGAGGCGATAAAGTTACAGAATCTGGTCATTGCACTGGGACCGTCCAGCATGCCATCGTCCATGTTGATATCTAGCACCTGAGCCCCCATTTCCACCTGCACTTTGGCAATGCTCAGGGCTTCCTAAAAGAGAAACAGGAGAAGCACAGTTAGGAGATGGTGACTAAGAGTAAGTCCTCCTACCCTCAGAGGTCCTTTGTTACTGAAATAGACATGCTGACTCTGGGCCTGTCCCGTACTCCCCACCACTCACCGCACACTACTATAACCCTTTCCACACATTATCTCACTGTTTGGAGTCCATCAAAGCAGCTTCCTACATGAAGGGGCTAAGCCCCTAAGCCTCTAAGCCGATGACGCCTTCTCACCCACATGCCTTTCTCGGCTGGCCTCACTGGACACTCTACCCAGTATCATCTCTGTGCCGCAGATCATGTAATATCGTTGCTAGCAACATAATCACCTTCCTTTCTACACTGGTTCAGACCTGGCTCAAGTCTAAAGACCTTCAAGAAAGGTCTTTAGAGCAACCATCCAAACTCATTTCATCTTTTAATGTTTACTTGCATGGGTAAAGATTTTTGTAAAAATTTATTTTTATTATGCATATAAATTTGTGTCTGTTTGAGTATATGCATAAAGGTGCCCATGGAAGCCAGTAGAGAGTATAAGATCCCTCAGAACAGGAGTACAGAGAAGTGAAGTGCCTTATGTGGGTGCTGAGAACCAAATGGGCAGTCCTCTGCAAAAACAGAACATACTCTTAGCTGCTGAGCCATCTCTCCAGGCCCTCAATGACATTTTCTAACTAATATAACATAGATACTGAGTCTTCATTATCACTTTGTAACCCAATAAATGAGCAAAGGTAAAATCAATAGATGCTACTGTTAACCTGATTTTTCTCTGCTCCCTCCAAAAAAAAAAAAAAAAAAAAAAAAAAACCACAGAAGGAATTTTGGCATTAACCTTGATAAAACAGGGAGAAGCATTGGGCATATGCCAGAGAATCAAATCTCAGAGAAAAAAAAAGACAGCAAGGCTAAATAAGAGTTCTACCACTGAACTACACAGCCAGGCCAAAGGATCACAAAGTACAAATTAAAAAAGCTTTCAGGTTGGGCATTGCAGTGCACACCTTTAATTCTAGCACTGGGGAGGCAGAGGTAAGTCTCTGAGCTGAGAAGAGGCAGGAATAGACCCTGTCTAAGAAAAAGAATTCCAGGTGCTTAGGCTGCAGTTTAATGCTAGTATTTACCTAGCACACTCAAAGCCCTAGATGAGAGAGACAGAGATAAAAGAGAGAAACAGAGAAGAGGAAGAATGACAATGAATGTGTGTCTATCTGTCTGTCTATAGGAGGCAGAGCTGGAGCTACAGTTCAATGGCTACAGTTCTTGTGTAGCAAGCATGAGATACTGGGTTCCACCCCCAGCACAGAGGAAAAGGAGTGTTTTTAATATCAGGGATGACTTAAATAACATAAGGAATAAAAAAAAGATATATCACAAACCCTGTTCTTGAAGAGCTTATATCTAGTTGGAGGCACACAATACTGTTATATTGAAAAGCAACACAAAGAAGCACTGATAACAGTGTGGGGAGATTATCTAAACCAGAGATGAAGGCTGACCAACTTTAACAAAGGCAGTGTATTCTGAGAGGGAAAATTGCTATCCCACCAATGGAGAAATCGACTGGAGGAAGAAAAGAGGAGACAGGTTATCAACAGAGATTCCAAAGCCCTAGGAAATACAGGTGTCAGTATCTGACCTATTTCATCAGTCCCAGGACAAGTGCGTGAAAGCAGAACTAGCTCAGGGACTAGCTCATTCCTATAAGGGCAGGGTACCAGACCTAACATTCCTATCAGTGCTCTCCTTCAAAGTGCAGGGCCTTAAGGATCACTAACGTCAGAGAAATGCAGATTCTATGAAGCACTCATCCACCCAGTCAGTGCCCCACCCCCTTCAATTGCATCTCCTTTCAGATCCCCCGAGGCAGAGACCACAAGGCAGTTACTACACCGGCTTCAAGACTTCTTTTTATCAGTTCTATGCTGATGACAGACTGATCATTTTAACCTCCCCAACTCTCCATTACCACATCTGTAGAATGGCGAAAACAAGCACTTTGATTGACTTCATGGGACCATGCAAGGTTACTAAAGATAGGAGCTTAGCACAGTGACCAGGAACATAAGAAAACCTTAGTATTATGTCTACCTGTATACTTCTAAAGCAACTTCTGCCTTCATTAGCAAGACCACTAATTTTCAAAGCTGAAACCGATATCCAGGAAAAAGGCAGAAGAATCAAAATGCAAGGAACTCCTCTGCCAACTAACAACTACCAGCTGACTATTAAGGGTCACAAGCAATTCAGAAGGTGCAAGCAAAAGCCACAGCATGATGGCAGAGTCACCCTCCAGAATGCGCAGAGGGCAAATCAAGATGGTAAAGCTCCAAGCACAGGCAGAGAGGACAGAATGACAGCCCAAGACGCTGAACTGTATCCTACTCACAGGGAGTACTTCAAGTCTTCAAAGCCTCATGGTCCCAGCAGCCCCACCCACTGCCAGCTGCCATCAGCACCCTCACATCTTTCCTAGCAGCTCTGCAGCAGCATCAGCCAGAACAAACACATTTTAGACACACAGGCTACCCACAGGCTCACGAGGATGCTCACGTCATAGTTTCCTGCCATGATGAGTTTAGCAAACTTCTTAGATCCTGCTACATTACAGCGTTCTCCAATGTTAACAAAGTTGGTGTATGGTCCAATCCTGAAGGGCTCTAGACCTTAAAAGAACAAGCATTTTTGAAAAAGTCTTGAAAATGCAGGTGGGTGACATAAAACAAAATATTTTCAGCAAGAATGTCAAAGCCCATCTGAACAGATGAGTCAGAGGATCTGGGAGGGAAACAGGATCACAATCTTCTCCTTTCTGAACATTGAAAAGCTACTTGTTTAACTCTGCTTAGAATCAGATCTCCCAAGAGACAAAACATCCGAGCTCTGTGCTGCAAATGCCCATAGTGGACTGAATCACACAGCCTCTGAAAAGGAAAAGTCACCATCATTCTTATGTAACTAAGGTTCTAGGGCAAAATCCATGAAGAAACTTCAAATCAAAATGACTGAGCTTGGGTCGTTCTTGTGCATGCTGCCCCAATTGCAGTGAGTTCATATATGCAACTACTCTGTTGTGTCTGGAAAATCCTGCTTACTGATGCTACCAACCTCTGACAGTTACAATCTTTCAGCCCCACTTTTCCTTGAATATCCCTAACCCTAAGAGGAGCATGTTATGTCCCATTCAGGGCTACATGGGGCAAGTGGGCACAAAATCCCACCATGAGCTGAGAAGTTTTTGGCATCTGATAGCTGCTGGGAGATGGGGACACAGGAAGGTAGGAAAGGGAGAGAAATAAGTGTGTGTGTCACTTTCTTTTCAAAACCCATGTGCAGCCAGACAATGGTGGCATGCATCTTTAATCCCAGCACTTGGAGGGCAGAAGCAGGCAGATCTCTGAGTTCTAGGATAAACTGGTCTACAAAATAAGTTCCAGAACATCCCAGGACTGCACAGAGAGACCTTGTCTCAAAAAACAAACAAACAAACAAAAAACAACAATGACAAAAAAGAGTAGTCAAACTAGCTGGGCAATACCAGTTGGACTCGGGAGGTTGTAGAGTGTGGCAGTTTGAATGTAACTGGTCCCCATAAGCTCATCTGGACTGGCACTATTAGGAGGTGTGGCTTTGTTAGAATAGGTGTGGCCTTATTGGAGGAAGTATGTCATGGTGGTGGAAAGCTTTGTAGTTTCCTATGCTCAAGACATGCAGTCTCAGTTCACTTCCTGTTGCCTGTGGATCAATATCTAGATTCTCAGCTCTTTCTTCAGCACCATATTGCGTGTATGCTGCCATGTCCCACCATGATGATAATGAACTAAACCTCTGAACTGTAAGCCACCCAATTAAATGTCTTCCTTTATAAGAGTCATGGTGTTTCTTCCCAGCAATGGAACTAAGACAGAGAGAAAACTAAAAATTGGGTAGGGAGGGATAGCAGAGTAGAAAGGGTAGTTACTGGAAGAGTTGGGATATGTGTAAGTATGTTCAAAACATACTGTATGAAATTCTCAGAGAATAAAATATATTGTAAGAATAAAAACAAATAAACAAACAAAAGGACCGTTGGCCAGGCAATGGAGGTGCATACCTTTAGTCCCAACACTTGGAAAGACTAGGCTGGTCTATAAAGCTAGTTCAAGGCCAGCCAGAGTTGCACAAAGAAACCTTGTCTTAAAAAACAAACAAACAAAAAGTATTGTTGAATCATGCTATATTCCCAGAACTCTGTAACTTATAGGACTTTGAGGCCAGCATATGCTATGCTATAAAATTCTATCTCAATTTTTGTTTTCTCCATTGCTGTTCTATCAGAAATCAGCTTGCAGCTGCATGGAACAAATCTCTTTACTCCATCAACAATATATGTAGAAGGTCACTCCATCTCTCTTACTGAAAGACCATGAACCTGAGACTATCACTGCCAAATTGATCAGGAGACACTATGGCAGGTCTTCCACCATAAGGCACCCAGAAGCAGGCCACGGGGCTCTGGGCCTATTACTGCCTTATTTGCTAAGGAGTAACAGCTTCTTCCCTGGCACAGGCTAATCTGGAGGCAAGTATCAGATAATACATGTAGATCTACTAGTAGGAGGTGGTGCATGTCTTTAGTCCCAGCACTTGGGAGGCAGAGGCAGGAGGATCTCTGTGAGTTCCAGGTCAGCCTGGTCTACAGAGTGAGTTCCAGAAAAGCAATCAGCACTGTTACACAGAGAAACCAGTCTCAAAAAATAAAAATAAAAAATAAATACATGTAGATCCTATATACACAGGTGAGAAGCAACAAAAAGTTTGAAGTGTCTTTAGAAAAGACTGTCAAACTGCCTTTGATTTTTTTTGTTTGTTTGTTTTCAAAGCAGTCTCCCTGAATAACCACAGGCAGGTTCTAGAGACACATGGTCTTGGATTCATCACTTACATGATCACACAACCTGGTAAGTGCCCACACAATCTTTCAGCTTAAATCTCTACCTTAATTACCATAAAAGTTAAGCACAAAATTAGCATCAGCTATCAGAGCTGTCATTAAAAAAGAAAATGGCCATTGAGCCCTCTGCCAAAGCATTATATGAAGAAGCTATTATGAGCAAGAGGGAGACTATGAATGGACTGGATAATTATACAGATATTCCGGGCCCATTTGGACTCAGGAAGCAATCACTTTCTGCAGTTTCAGGTTCTGATTTTTCTCATTGCTAATGAGCTCTGTGCCCTGACCTTTCTCATAATCTAGAGGGACAACAAAGGCAAATAGGAACAACAAAGCACTAAATGCTGCAGGTACTTATGTGACCTAATGGCGTTCTACAAAGTGCTTCTGATCTAGTAGGAATGGCACATCAGATACAGAAGCAGTGTTTCTCTTGTTTACCATTTATACACAGGTTAAAGTTTTTAGACTGGGCATGGTGGCACATACTTGTAATCCTCAGAAAGAGGAGACAGGATGATTGTTAGTATGAGGTGGCCTTTGGCTATATAATGAGATTTGTTTTTAATACACCACCATTTCAGGAAAAAAATAAAAGGCTAGGTGTGATGATGCAAGCAAGCCTTTAATCCCAACACTTGGGAGGCAAATGCAGATGGATTTCTGTGAGTTTGAGTTTGAGGCTAGCCTGGTCTACAGAATGAATGAGTGGCAGGGCTGCCAAGACTACATAAAGAGTTCCTATCTCAAAAAATAAAAAAGAAAAAGAAAAAGAAAAAGAAAAAGAAAAAGAAAAGAAATATACAAATAATTATAAAGTCTCAAACAAACAGTAAATATAAGATTCTAACAACATTTGGAAGCAAATCAAATTTTTCAGGAAGACGCTATTGCTATTACAAAACACCAGGCCTTAGTCATTTGGAATTCTCAATAATTCTTATTAACTGACCATTAAAATTGTTAGGCAATGAAAATGGGTAAGCTATCACTGTGCAGCAGACAAGTACCCAGATTCTCATTGTAAACAAAGGAAGTACACAAGCAAATCAACCAGTCTTCATTCATTTTTACGCTGAAATCACCCTTTCTACCCCATTCTTAGAAAAGCAGAGTTCTTCAGTATAATTTACATAAATGTCAAGAAAAATAAGCACTCTTCTTTGATCTAATAAGCTTCTGGCATAAATATTACTACCACTTAGATATATGCATGTTAAATCCATCCTACAGATGGTTTTTAAATAAAAACCACATTCCCATGACTCACCAGATAGCGACATATGTCCTTCAAAAACACTAGCAGGTGGAACTCTAGGCTTACAGTTTCTCACAGCTTCAGCAATCTCCCTAAATTAAAAGAGAAAACACATATTAATTCAGAGTAACAAAATTTAATTAAGCTAATTTCCAGCTATGAAATTAAGTCTTCATCAATATATTCATGCGCATAATGATATGCCTACTTAAATGTACAGCAGCAGTTACATCCTTCAGTTTCCTCAGCAACAGACATCTCATCACTGCTGGCTGAGCTGCTCTTACCATCACAGATACGAGCCTGGAGCTGCTATGTGAGGTCTGCACAAATACAAACTGCAAACCGCGGGCCCTCCCCAGAGCCCACAGATAGCCTTTACAAATCTATACACCAAACATGCCCCTGAGATCAAATCAACAGTTTAACAACCTCAGAAAGAAGCCTGTAGCTCTGAGAAATAGCAGTAAATAGAGGGCCAGGGGGTGATTGCTGTCAATGAGGAGAGGACAGTCCGGTGCACACAATAGGGAAGGGACAGAGAAATAGTGTAGGCACTGCTCACTCTATCATCCCAAATTAGTATGTGGATGACTAAGTTAAAGCAGGAGTTATATAGATGTATACAGATATCAACATATAAATATACAAGTTATAAAAACCTCTTTTCAAAAAAAAAGTAAACTAAAATATTAAGTCGGTCTGTGATCCAAAGATAAGATACTTCAACTACTGATCAAAATATAACATAAACTATATATAAAAAATGGGGACATAGGTATAGTGTAGACACTGAGTATATACAAAAAGGCAAATAGACAGTAACTTTATAGTGAGGAGTCTATCACAGAAGCCAGATATGGAGGTACATACTTTTAAGCCCTGTACCTGGAAGGCAGTGAGGCAGGCAGACTTCTGTGAGTTCCAGGCCAACCAAAAACTCTATCAGAGGTCAAGAAAAGCAGTTTATATATATATATAAAAGTATTGGTAACTCAGCTAAAAAAAATATATTATGTGCACATACACGAAACAATAAGGGCTGGCTGAAAACACAATCGCTGTCCATTCCGGGGAAATGGCAACGGGTCCTACCCCACATCCTCTAACTGCATCCAGTCTCTCTGAGAGTCACAAAGTATAAGGATAGACGTGTCCATCGCCACCACTGTCATTTTTCACACCTTCCTCCACACTGGCCCTTGAAAGCAGAAGTAATGAGTGCATGGGACCAACGAGGACATTCCTCTAGACCTGACTGCTGTTCTCTGTAGGAAAAAACCTAATGGAGGCATGTGCTTCACCCAACAACAGTTAGCCGTCCTTCTGTGCATGTTCAAATTATTATTTCTGGGTAGTCTTACAATATTCCAAGGGGAAAAGGTGAAGGTCAGACAAAATAATAATGGCAAATCTAAGAATTAAGGTAGCTACGTAATACGCACATGACAGCTCACTGCAATGTATCTGTACTGCTTTCAGTTTTAGAATGTTTCTTAATATAAAGATACTTTTACATTTTTCACAATATGAAGCAATATTACTGTTCCAGTTACATGGTTTAAACAAAGAAACTGGTTTCGCACATCTGGTAGACAGCCTGTGACTACAGTACTGACAAGATGTTTCTCCTTGTGTCTTTATATGACCTCTCCTTCACCTGTTCATTTGTGTTTTGTTCTTACGGGGACATTGACTGTGCAGGATGATGGGTGGACCCACTTGCTCCTTCAACTTCCACTTTTTAAAGGCCCATGTCCAAATACAGCAACAATCCAAGTATAGAGGGGTAAGACTTGTGGGTAAACAATTTAGCTGATGAGCACAGGAAATATTAAGTTAGACAAAGTGGCTCACATCTGCATTCTCAATCCACAAGAAGCTGAGGCAGGAGGTGCCAAGAGTTTAAGGCCATCTGAGGCTATACAACATGTTCTATGCCAATCTAAGCTACAGAATACAGGACTCTAAGCCAGCCAGAGCTATACAGTCTGGAGGAGAGAACAGAAGAGGGCAAACAGGGTTATCAAAATGGCTCAAATACAGCACCCACAAAATTGGGTAGTTCACAAATACCTGGAACTCCAGCTTCAAAAAAATCCAGTATCTTTTCTAACCACTGTAGGCACCTGAAAACACACACACACACACACACACACACACACACACACACACACACACACACACACAAATTAAAAGGCCAGACATGGTGGTATATGCTACAATCCCAGACTTAGGAGACTAAGTCAGGAAGACTGCCACAGGTTCAAGGCCAGCCTGGCTACCTACACACACTGAGTACCAGGCCAGTGTGAGCTACATGGTAAAAAAGACTCTGCCCCAAAGGCACATAAACAGGAGGACTGGGGAATAAATATGATCAAAATAATTTTGTGTGTAAAATTTTCCAAAAAATAATAAAAGTATTATTAAAAATTATCAATAAATAAACCAAAACAAATTTTAAAGCAAGAGAAAAAGAGGTAACCATTACCTGATATGATCGGGTGTCGAACCACAACAGCCTCCGACTATATTCACCAAACCATCCATAGCAAAGTCCTGTACTTAGGAAAAGTGAATTCATCTGAATTCTAAATTTACCAAAATGAACTCAACATAAGAACATTTACTTTCTATATTTCCTGAATAACTAAGATTATGCTAAAGAGAGAAATATATTTACTTTAGATTTAAAAAAAAAATCACAAGCTAGGTAAAAGATATACATGGGACATAGTTCAGATTTGAAACCTTTCATGCTGTCTGAAACACAGTAGAAATTTTGTCTGATGAAACAGTTTTTTACCCATATGATCAGAATGAATATGTAATGAATTATACATTTTCAAATAACATATGAATATCAGTTTTTCAATTTAACTTAAAAATTCTTTTAATAAAAAATGAAGGTCCACTGTCACATGGATCATGTTTCAGAGTTCCATCAAACACATGGGTAAAATGCCATACTGATCAGCAGGGTCTGGAATAACAGACGCTAGTGAGTGAAAAGTGAGATGAAGTAAAGGGGCTGAAAAAACAAAGCACCAAGACTATCTACTTAAGATTACTGAAACCATAATCTCAGTACTCAAGAGACTGAGGCAGGAGAATCAGGAGTCAAAAATAGTCTGGAATGTAGCAAAGTCTTATCTCAATGGAAACAAACAAACAAACAAAAATAGTAAGAACTGACTCAGAAACAGCCTAGGAGAAAGCATCGCTGAGCCAGGAGCTGAAACTTCCAAAACTGAAGAGAAAGAGAGGCATCCTTAGATGAGTGCATTGAGCAGGAGGGTAACAGGAGGGTAACAGTCAAGTGACTCAAGGATAGCAAGGACACTCGAGAGGGGGGATTTACAGGTAACAACAGGGACCAAGCGCACATCTAGTCCACCCAGCCAGCAGTCTGAAGTGAATGAGGGAGGACCTCATTATGTGATAGAGCTGCAGAAGGAACGCTGAAGAGAGCCATGTCTCATTTAGTTTGGAGAGGACCTCACTGGGACTTTTCCAATAGCTACCACTGTCAATCAAGAAAGCAGACAGCTAAGCTCTGCCTTAAATTTCCACTACTTCAACTCAGAGCACTGAAACTTTATTTATATACTAGATTTTGAGGGAAACTAAATGCCATCTTCACTGGGCATTGTGGTACATGCCTCTAAACACCCAACTACTTGGAGGCTGGAGCAGAAGGATAGCAAGCGTAAGAGCAGCTTAAACAAGATAGATTGGATCTCAAAGTTAATTAATTAACTAATTAATTAATTAAAATAACACTGCATTCTCTTCAGAACTGAAATGAATAAATCTCTGACCTTCAGGTGATTGGCCATCATGGATGGTGTTTCATCATAGTCACCAAAAGTATTGGGAAGACCTAAGAAAGGACATTTCAACCATTATTCAAAAGTATCTTAACAAATATCTAAGTGTTTTAAAATTGATATAATTCTGTATTGATACTCAAATTATAATTGCTTGCAAAGTGAATAATACAGTATTTATATGCCACATAGCACAACAACAACAAAATCTGAAGCACATTCATTTTTCAATGCATATTAAACAGAAAATTCAATCCCATTTGGAACAGAGTGCTCCAATTTCCACCTCCAAGCCCCTTACTATAAGATAAACTCATTCTTCTTTAAAAAAAAAAAAAAAAAAAAAAAACTGCCACGTGAAAGACACCCTGTCCACACCTGCACAGCCTCTGAACTAGTGAGCATTTGACATGCAGTAAGACCAAAAGCAATGAAGACTTCTTTAAATTAAATACGTCTACTGTGTCTCAGACAGCACAAATGGTTTCCTGGTATCTGAACTACTTCCTATGTGTAGCTTTTACCTAGGGCTTGTGACAATTTTATTTCTAAAGTAAATGTTTATCTCTCTCTAGTATAACTTTATCCTCTGATTATCTAGTGTCCTGTCAGATTCATACCCTGCTCCTAATTACTAAAGGAAAATAAAATATATTATTCATTTTCTAAGATTTATTTATGTGTATGTACGTTTTGCTCAAATTTATGCCTATGCACCACCTGCATGCCTGGTGCCACCAGGGTCAGAGAGGGTGTCAGATTCCTTAGAATCGGGGTTATGGATGTCAACATGTGGGTGGGTGCTGGGCACTAAGCCCAGGTCCTTCGCAAGAACAAGTGCTCTCAACCACTGAACTACATCTTCAGGTTCTCTTTATGCATTTGTAAATGTACCCACTTGAGGTGAGATGTCCCAGCAAATAAAAAGCATTTGCTCACAAGTCTGATACCCTCAGTTCAAATCTCAAAATCCTCAGTGGAAGGATCAAACCAATTCCCAAAAGTTATCCTCTGACTTTCCTATGCATGCCATGACACATGTGCAACTGCACCCACACATATAGATCACATACACACATACTAATAAAATTCATTTTAAATTTTTCATGTATATATTCATATAAAAATATAGAAAATGATTTTTAGCACTAAGTAGCTGAATAGTACTCAAAACATCCCCTGGGAAATCTGATCAGCCCAGACCAAATTATCAGCATTTACCAGATAGTTTGAGATCTACAAATATCTTTGAAGTTTTATGTGCTATCAACTAGAAAGCTTAGCTTTTAGACCACAACAACACATAATACTACCCACAATGTTTTTCTGCTAATAAACAAAATGAGGAAAAGATCCCTCTTAATTTGGCATCTCTGGCTATATTCACAGGGCAAAACTCTTGTTAGTGACATAACTAGACTAATTCCCTGACATTATGTCCTATTTCAAAACTTCAAGCTGAGCAGAACTGTTTTTTCAGGTGTAAGGGGAAGCATTAGCATAAAACCAAGTACTTTTTTTTTCCAAAATTCATGTTGAGTCTCAAATACACACACTAGAGCCTGCCTCCCTCTCTCCCTCCTCTATACGTACACCCCACACAACACCCTACAACATAAATTCTCTAAATCAAGATGTTACTCCATTTACCATGACTTGAATATACCGTGTTGTTCATGTGCAGCCTCCCTTAAACACACCTGCATTTGGGTAACAGAGGACGTAGGCTGTTGTACATTTTCCAATTGTTTCAATGAAAGGCCTCATTTCAGCTGCACCCAGAGCACAATTTAATCCAATGCTGGAAAGACAGTAAGCAGAAATCAGAATCATCATCTTTTATTCAAAATATGTATTCATAAAAGTTATAGTAAAAAGATGAATATGTATAGAAACCCAGGGTTTTTTGGTGAATAAAAATATTCTGTGTGATCTTAAAATAGCAGATATGTGTCACTGCATATTTGGAAAGATCCATAAAATGTACAAAGCTCTAAAGTACACTAGTATTCAGTTAATAAGTATTAATTAGTGTATTAATAATGTATTACTGCTGTACTACATCAAGGCAGATGTTAATAGAGAAAACCGGTAAAATGTGGGCAGAAAAGGAGAACAGAAAACTCTGCTTTCTGTGTTTTTGTTGTTGTTTAAATAAGCCTGAACCTGATCTAAAGCAAGCACGATTCTCTAATCACTGATTTTTCAGCTGATCTTTGCATCTCCCTTAGGACTGCTAAGTCCAAGTCCAGGCATGATGGTAGATGTCTGTAATTCCAGCGCTCAGGAGGCGGAGGCAGGAGACCTCCCCAGTGCCACAGTAAATCTGAGACCTGTCTGAGCTGCAGGAGATGCTGACTCAAAAACAAACATACAAAAAGGGGACTGCATGGTTAACTTACAACTGAACAGAACTTTTCAGATTAGCCATTTTACTAGTATGTATGAGTAAAAACGAATCCCAGAGACTCACATGGAAAGGATAGGCTTGGCCTTGTTGGAAGAGGAATGTCACTGGGGGGCAGACTTCAAGGTTTCTTAAGACTTTTATCATTCCTGCCTAGTGGTTAGATCTCAAGTTGAGAGCTCCCAGCTATGGCTGGCTGCTGCTCCCTATCACGATGGTCAGGAACTCTGAAACTGGAGGCCCTAAACTCAATGCTTTTATAAGTTGTCTTGGTCACAGCATTTTATCACAGCAACAGAAAAGTAATCAAGACAGCTACTGCCACCTGGATTCAGCAAATAAAAAACAACACTACAAATCACTGTCCTATCACTGGTTAGAATGCTTGAATGTTTTCCAAACTTAGTTCCAATGCTAATTTGTCTTTTCCACAGTGGACATAACCCAGCCAAGCAGTCAACTACAAGTACCTAGAGATAAACAGCAAGCAATGCCCACTCAGTTCTTAGGATTCTAATAAAGCTCAAATGAAACATCACATATGGGCATTCTTTATCAACTACTCAGTTCTCATGCTGACATTAAGTCACTCTGACACATCCATGTATCCTGTCTTTCTGCTCAGCAAACTCTGGCTCAAGTCTTCCAACAGAGTTCAGTTATTACTATGTCTCTGAATCCTATAGGGTCTCACCACTACATGCAGACTGATTTCCTTCATTGTTTCTGTACAGCACCACCTGTCTTCCCATTTGTTTGGGGGAGAGGAATACCCAGGAGGTATGTATATCTAGAAGTCAGAGGACAACCTGCAGGGTTGGATTCTCTCCTACCATGTGGGTTGTGGTGATCAAGTCCGATCATCAAGCTTAGCCACAAGCACCTTTACCCGGTGAGCCACGCTTTACATTCTTAGAGCAGTGTTTCTCCTTAGTGTGGATTATTTCACCTGGCCAGTATTCCAGGGCACAAAGCCAGATTTCAATAAATGATGAATTAATAATAACAGAGGATTCTAATGTTCTTTGTTAACCAAGAGTCTGTGATGAGTCAGTCATTAAACAATAGTTTCTCATATGTTAACCCTTTTCACATATTGCTAACTTATATATATATATGTACATATATATATATATTCCTCCATTCTTAAAAGATAAAAAGCTGACCTTTAACATTCCTGCTTTATTCTACTCTGAAATACTTCTGCTTGTCCCACAAATAGGGAAGCACGATGCCTTAACACTTGCAATTACTGTTCTAAAAATGTAAAGCTAACACACTGCCCAGCCAAGCACAGTCTTAAACTCTAAGGCAAACACTTGAAAGCTCAGAAGGTATGAGAACTCCTGACATCAGCGTGGCCCATTTCTTACAGCAGCCTAGAAGCTCTAAGAGTAAAATCTGAAAGACTAGAGGAAATCCAGGCACCATGCAAATGGAACTGTGGAAACAAAAGCAAGGCCCTCTGAGGCCACAGTATGTAGCCCCAACACAAGTGTCCCAAAAGAAAGAGTCACTCACCATAGTGGGTCTGAATGAGACACGCTGATGACAAATGCCTCTCCTGTCTGGCCAGAAAGAGTTCGTCCACTTTTATCAACAATGGTCCCAGAAATCTGAATTAACAATGTAAACAGAACAACAATACAGACTCTGGTAAAGAATATGGTCACCACACAGACAAAGAGAAACAAACAAGTAGAAGTTCTTCATTCTTTCATGAGGGAGAGAACTGGCAGAATGGATATACGCTAAGTGACTGGGGAAGAAGGACAGAGGCAAGAAAACCCCAGGCAGCCTTACAGGCCACAGCCCACATCCATCTCTCTGTAGATATAGCTAATGAGATGAGTCTTTAAGCCTTTGGCCTCTACTGAGCAGCCTCTCCTCCATCAATCACTTCCAGGTTTGCGTCCTCATCTCTCCAGAGGTACCAGCTACTGATAAGAGGGAGATGAACAGGGAGAGAAAAAACCTGCAACAAAAACCCTAACTATAAAGAACATCTTTAAAGAGGGAGAGAGGGTCTCATGCACATATTAACTAACTACTTACAAAGATGGGCCGGGGAGGAGCATAATTCTCTTCAAAGAGTTTCTGAAGTGCAAACAAGGCTGCCTGTCACAAAAAAACAAAGAGAAAGAGAATACCTTTATTTCTGAGAAAGGTCCAAGGTCAATCTAACTGCCTGAACAGCATACCCCTTTCAGGTAAAAAAAGAAAATGAAATTGTCCCTAAATGCATGACCCCTCTCCCCCTTCTCAAGTGTAGTACATACATGCTAACCAATGCTTGAGTAAGGGGATCAAGTGTAACGCTGTGAACACTAACAAATGCTCAGATATAGAAATAGTTTAGTGGTGGAGCCCTGCCTAGGATGGCGCACAAGGCCCAAAGATCAACCCTCAGAACCATAAAAGAAATAAAATAATTTGAAGTCATCTAACAAGCTAATTATTTCCTCTGAAGATGAGCTGAACTTTTCTCTTTCCACCCCCCCCCAATCAAAATAAAAATAAATACAACCAAATGTGCTGCCTGCTTCCTCAGCCTTTCACATATTTCAAAGGTGGGTATAAGAACCAAAGATGGGCATCACTAGAAAAGTCATCATGACCTTGAATTGTAAAATTCCTTCACTCTGTTAAAAAGCCATGTTTAAGCCCCAAGCAGTATTCTTCTGCCTTTTTCCTTTTATCCTTAGAGTCACTGATGTGAAGATGAGCACATCTGAAATTAGACTGCAACTTGTCATCTCTATGAATTTTTCTAGTGATGGAGGGTTGTTTTTCTTTTTTTTCATGCAAAGTTCTGAAGTCAGCAATATTGAATGCTAGTGTGGTGATGCACACCTGTAATGCCAATACTCGAGATGCTGAGAAAGAAGGAGCTCAAGTTTGACGCCAGCCTATGAGACCAGTTCTAGGTCAGCCTGGGCTACAGAGCAAGACTGTCACAAAAACAACACACTGGAATTCCTACTCTGGAACAACACCACACACAAAAATAGATAGATAGATAGGTAGATAGATAGATAGATAGATAGATAAGACAATAGATAGATAGATAGATAGACAGAGATAGATAAATATACCCAGACACACACATACATATAATTTTTTAGATCCAATAGAAAAAGAGCAAATGACATAAATCACAGGAAAGAAAATATAGTTTCTAAGTTTATTGGGTGTGGTGGTATACGCACATCCAAGAGTCAATCAGACAGACTGAAATGCAGCAAACACAAGAAACTTACTTAACTTCAGTATTAGCTATTATTATCTTCTAGTTGTAGAGGACTCTTCACAGCCCCTCCATCATCCCACTCCATTTTCCCCTCACTTACTTTGGCATTGGCTGTATCAAAAATAGTTTCAATGAGTAAGATGTCAACGCCACCATCCAGCAGTCCTTTGGCCTGCTCCTCGTATGCTTCAACAAGCTCATCAAATGCTGCAGAAAACAAATCACAGCCAGTGCATCAGAAATCTCCACCTTCTGAAGGACACCGGGGTGTGCCAAGCTCAAGTCTGGCACCTATGAAGCAATGCCATGGTTTAAGGACAACACTGTATAAAAACCAAATACAGTGGTATGAAATAATCAACAAACAAAGCTGTTCCTAAATCACTGCCGTGTGCCCCCAACTTCTCACGTAAGAGCTAGGAATGGGAAGGTATATTAATTTGTTACACTATGTAGCTTTTCTCAACATCTTTAAAATACGCATATCAGGGGATGGAGAGATGGCTCAGCGGTTAAGAGCACTGACTGTTCTTCCAGAGGACCTGAGTTCGATTCCCAGGATCCACATGGCAGCTAAAAACTGTCTATAATTCCAAGATCTGACACCCTTACACAGTTATACATGCAGGCAAAACACCAACACACATAAAAGAAAAAGAAAAAATAAGCATATCAATTACTCTTCCCACAGATCATCTTAACCCATAAAGAGACAAACCTAAAAATCGAGATTTAGGGACTAGAGAGATGGCTCAGCAGTTAAGAGTACTTGCCACTCTTCCAGAGGACCAGAGAGAATCCAGCATCCACATCAGGCAGCTTCAATTCTAACCCCAGTTCCAGGTGACTCAACACCTCATCTAGATTTTACATGCATGTGCGCGCACACACCAAATAAAAAACACAATGCAATAAAACAAAGAGATCTGGATTTCACCCCTTCCTCAGTTGGGAGAAGTCACCTTTCCAGAAGACAATTTTTGACTGAGCCAACAATACTCAATAACTACTAGGTCAATTTTGTTAGAAATGCCCCGTGTTGTCTATTTCCAGTGAGAAGTTTTCTCTCTCCTTTCTCATTTTATCTCCCAACCAAAAAAAAAAAAAAAAAAGAGCAAA
>PVIH01007297.1:21417-101971 GCA_004025045.1 Sigmodon hispidus | reverse complement strand
TTTTGTGCCTTTTTTATTGCTTCTATTTCAGCTTTTATTTCAGCTTTTAGTTCCTGGCATGTTTCTTTCATAGATTTGTTCATCTCTTCCAATTTTTTGTTTGTATTTTCTTCTATTTCTTTAAGGCTTTTTTTCATATCTTCTTTGAGAGCTTCGATGATCATCAAAAAGGAATTTTTGGTGTTGCTTCCTTCTGTTTTCTCTTCATTGCTCAGTTCAGGTCTTATATTTGTAAGATCGCCACTCTCTTCTGGAGTTACCATGTTGTCCTTTGTAGTATTATGTAATTTTTTGCACTTACGTTTGACCATGGCTTCAGTGGTTCATGATTAGATGGGTCCTGGTCAATTGTGGCACTCGGGTTTGTGTGCCTCCTGTCACCTTTCTGCTCAGGGTCTGATTCTGTCTTTCAGAGACCCCTGCAGTTGTTGGTTTGCTCAGTTCGAGGTCGTGGTGGGAGCCGTGCAAATTCCCTCAGCAGGAGGCTGTGGACGTAGTCAGGGGCAGAAAACTCTGCCCCTGCTCCAGAATGTGCTGGGATCCTGCAGACAGCACTCGGTCCCGGGAGCGGAACCGAAAGCAATGGGAGCTCAACTCTCCCTCCCAGGCTGGGATATAGGCGCTGAGGCCTCGTGTCCCCTCCTCACCTCTGGGCGGGGTCTGAATCTGCCCTCCAGAGACCCCTGTAGTTGGTTTGCTCAGTTCGAGGTCGTGGCAGGGAGCCGTGCAAATTCCCTCAGCAGGAGCTGTGGATGTGGTCAGGGCCAGAGTTTACCTGCCCCTGCTCCAGAGTGCGCTGGGATTCTGCAGACAGCACTCGGTCCCGGGACTGGAACCGGAAGCAAATAGTAGGAGAGTTTTCTACCAAAATGATCACAGAGTATGGCTATCCTAGGCCTGTCATTTTATTGTTAATTACAAGACCAATAATAAAATTTGGACAGTTGTGAGAAGGTACTGTTTTAAAGGACTGACATATTTTTCTTACCCTCTAGGTGTCATTAAATTATTTGGACTTTGTCTTAGCTACTTTTTCTATTGTTTTGAAGGGACACTATGACCAAGGCAATTTATTAAAGAGTTTATTAAGGCTTACAATTTGAGAGGGTGGGTGAGTCCATGACCATCCTGACAGGGAGTATGGCAGGAGTCTGGCAGGCATAGTGCTGGAACAGCAGCTGACAGCCTGCATCAGATCCACAGGCACAAGATAGAGAGACATAACTCAGGATACCTGGCTTTTGAAACTTCAAAGCCAAACCGAGTGCCACACCTCCTCCCACAAGACCACACCTCCTAATTCTTTTCAGATAGTTCCACAAAATGGGGATCAAGTTTCCAAACAAACATGAACTTATGGGAGCCATTCTCATTCAAATTCCCACATGACTTTTTAACTACTTTCTAAATATGAGTTGGGTATTTGGACCAGAGGGGTGTAAATTAAACCACTGTGAATATGTGCTCCTAGAATCCTTGATCGTTTGGAAGGCGGAAGATATTCTAATAGAAATATTGTCCCCACATCAGTGGGACTGTTTGACCAAAAATTGCTTTTATTCCAAGGTACATGATAGCTTTTATTACTTGATATCCCCAATGCTTGTATGGTCAGCCTTTTATATTTTAGCTATTCTCATATGATCTTTACCTTGTGACTCGGTTGAGAACCTCTGTTTATACATTTTCTATTTAGAAGAATCTGTTCTGATCACTGCCCCTCCAATTTTCTCATGAAGCCATTCTTTATACATTTTATGTATTTGCCTAAGTTAGACTTCTTGTTACTCTGATAAAACATGACATAAACAGTTTTTAAAAGGAAGACTTTATTTTTTGCTTTTAGTTAGACTCCCAGTTTCAAATCATAGGTAGCAGGTTCCATTGTTGTGGGAAGGAAGGCTGAACAAGACAGCAGAACATGGTGGAGTAACATAGTTCATTTCATCATGTGGATGAGAGAGAGGGAGAGGGCACAACAGACACATCACCCAAAGACAAACCCCCACTGCTGTTCCTCCAAACAAGCTCCATCTCCTAACACATTCAACTCCCAACAATGCCTTCATGTGTTTGTAGGTTAATTTACTGACTAAGCCAGAGGCCTCATGATCCAAACATCTCCCCAATGCCCTACCTCTGAACGCTGTTAATGCTTAACTGTTAAATATGTAAAATATATTGATGTAAACTATATGTATTTATACATATAATACATATGTACAAACATGTATACTTTTTTACTTATTTTTTTTTGAGATAAAAATCACTCAGTGTAACCCCAAGATGGTCTCAACTTCTCAATCCTTCCGCTTCAGCCTTCTGAGTGCTGGGAGGATTACATATATGATCCACCATTCCATATGCTGTATTGTTTATTTCCTGAAGTCCTTTTGTCATTGTTCAGATGGTTCACATTTGTATTAAACAAGTATGTATTTCTATAGAAATTTGTGGAAGGGCTATTTCTTCTGTTCCATTTATTTGTCCAACCCTTTACTACCAAAATGGGGTCCTAACTCTTACCTGCTCTAGCTCATGGCACTTCAATGATATCCAGCTTAATTTTTCTTCAGGAAACCAGGAATTTCTTTGTTATTTTCCTCTTCCATGTTCATTCATAATTTAGAGTAACATTTTCCACCCTGTTCTCTAGCATATCATCACTGACTATAGACAAATTGGTGAAGACTGACTCTGTAATAGTAGTGACACAGCTCATAAATACATCACAACCTTTGTTTATTTTAGTCTTTAATTTATTTTAAAGGTGTTTTCTAGTTCTCTCTGTAGAGTTGGCACTCTTTAATTTCACTATTTGTTACAAATCATAGTCTCTTAAAACTTATAATTTTGTTTATTACTAATCTATTAGAACACAACTGATGTTTGAATTTCACTATGTATTGGGAATGGAAGAAAAAAGGCATACCTGTGCTGATGATTCTACAAGGCTGACTGATTGATTGATTAGAGGCTTCTATCTGCGACCCTATCGCTGGTAAGAATGAGGCAGGAAGACCAGGAGCTCAAGGCCAGACTGCATTATACAAGGGGGTGCACATACAGACCAAATAATATGCTGTCTTAAAAAAAAAAAAAAAAAAAAGACAAGTACACTTTGTGATAAGGAAGACTGGAATGTTGCAGATATAAAACCAAATAATCTCTACGTCTATCATTAGTGTCCTAACTAGCCAGGTTTAATATCCTGTTGAATCTCAGGTAAAACCTTTGGAATGCATTATTAGCAGACCACTAACGTCCATCAACCAAAAGGGAAGGATATCATGAAGTATCCTTACCTAAAGACCATGGGAGAATTATCCCCTGCTTTATTGTCCTCAACAAATTCCTAAGAAATGCTTCCTTTGTGTTTTGTTCTGTAACTGTTAAAGTTTGTGTAAATGCATTTATGTTGAAACATGTTTTTCAGGGCAACCTGAATCAAGACTCCCTGGCCATAATTACTTAGTACAAAATAAATGCTGTCTTATTCCCAGTGATGACAGCTTGTTTTGCATGTACAGTTTCCAGCATGTTAGTTTATTAAATTAGTAAGCTTTCCTACATTTTAGATTTTTCTGTGCATGCAACACATCTATAAACTGTTACGTTTATTGCCTCCTAAACCATAGCCTTGATTTTCTCAAATCAGCGATCTTGGAAATACACAATTTATGCTTAGTTAGGGTTTCTATTGCTGCAACAAAACACTACGAACAAAATGCAAGTTGAGGAGGAAAGGGCGTGTTTGGCTTACACTTCAGCATACTGTTCATCCTTGAAGGAAGTCAGGACAAGAACTCAAAACAGGGCAGAATCCTGGAGGCAGAACTGAATATAGGCCATGGAGGGAAGCTTCCCCTGGGTTGCTCAGCTTACCTTCTTATAGAACCTAGGACCAGCAGCCCCAGGATGAAACCACTCATCATGGGCAGAGCACTCCCCCACAGATCACTAAATGAGGAAATGCTTTAAGCTGGATCTCATGGAGGCATTTCCTCAACTCTCTAGCTTGTGTCAAGTTGACACACAAAATCAGCCAGTACAAGTTGTAAAATCGGTAAGAATCTGCCATTTCGTTACTGTCTCACATACTACTCCTAGACCATGTCTTCATAGGAGAGTTCTGCAGTTCCTCCTACGCATGATAACGCTGAAGATAGACCTCCAAATAATGCAGCATCCTAGCTGGAAATGCCTTGGCTTCCAGGAGTGCCACAGCCTCCGTAATTCCGCCCCTCAAACTAAAGCAGCCAATCAGCGTCAGGCTCGGCAACCCCGCCTCTAGCCAGACGCAGCCAATCAGCAGCAGCGTCTTTTGCGCGCCTTACTTGCAAAGATGGCGGTGGCTGTGGGCGCGCGGGCTGTTTGCAGAACCGTTGCACAGTTCCTCGGTTGCAAAGTGTGAACGCGGCTGGAGGAGGGGGCCACCAGAATGAGTCGGCGAAGGAAGCATGCGGACAGCCCTGCCCGCAGGAGCACGCCGCGCAGGGCGGCTGCGGAGAAGTGCTGTCGGCCTGTGGAGCCGGAGTCCCGGCGGTCCAGGGCCGAAGCGCGGCCTTTGCGGCGGGAGCAGCGCGGGGCCGCGGCTGACAGCGAACGGAGCCCGGGCGGTGAGGAGAGGGCTGGACCGAGCCCGGGAGTGGGGAGTGTGGAGACGGCGGGGAGCTGAACTGGGCTTTCAGAGGGGACGGCAGGCTGGGCTGCAAAGCGTAGTCCCCAGAACGGGGGCGGGAGCTGTTTTCTGGCTGACTCCGGTTCTGGGCGGGGCCTGTGCCTTTGAACTAACTCCCCACCCCCCCACCCTCCCGGACTTGGGCACATTTTTTTTTTTCCCCATTGTTTTGCTTTACAAAAAGGGTCAACTCTAAACTGAACTTTGCTCCCGGAACTTACTAGGAGCAACATCCGGTTAGAATAGCAAACCCCAATGGCCTATTCCTTTTTGATAACTTTTGGAGTGACACTTTAAAGATTTCTAACAAGTAAGGACCAGGTTTATACTCTTCCCTAGGGTGTTTTTTTAAACTACAACTTTTGTTACCGAGCCTGCCTCTGCTTTGACAAGACAAACCTGAACACGAACAAAAAAATTGTAAAAGTTTAAGGATTATAGGCAAATCTTCTCTAGAAACAGATCACTAATATTCTTTTGAATGGCTAATTAGAAAATAAAATGTGGATAGAGTTGATAGGAGGGGCTTAAAAGAGTTCAACTGGGTTTCTGTTTGGATGTATTTTGACATTTGCAATGTGTCTGCTAACAGCATGGACATTATTAAAGCTGCAGTGATAGTAACTCAATGACTGGGTGGTATTATTCCTGGGCCTATGAAATTTTTTCAGAAACACTAAGTAAAATGTTAAAAGTATAAAGTATTAAGACATTTTTATTGGTATATTTCTGTCGTGGTTAATTGTCTTTTAAGAGACAAGTTTTAAATTGGACATAATGATAAATTTAAGCTGCTGTTTGACACTGGCTCTTGTGAAATAATGTTTAAAATGCAACACTTGTCATTTTATGCAGCAAAGTATGAGACACCAACAAGGGTTCTGAAAATGGATTTATTATCCTGTACCTTCAGTTCTCCTAATGATCCAGATGGACAGAATGATATCTTCTGGGATCAAAATTCTCCAGTGACCAAACAGTTAGGTAATCTGTTAAGATTTTTATATGGTTAAGTATTTGATGAAGGATTAGTGTTTGTAAAATATTAGTTGTGTAATGTTAGAAACCTTAATATAGTGGATTTTTGGTTTGTTTGTTTTTTTTTAAAGAATCTCATGTGAGTTGTTACTTCTAAAAAGTAACAACTGAGTCTAAAATTCTTGGTCTAGGATTTATAGAAATATCTATTTCTTTAGGTAAAGGAAGAAAAAAGCAGATTTCCAGTACATACACTGATGAGATTTCACATATTGTCAACCGTATTGCTCCTCAGGTAAATACAGCAAGTTTCATGATTTATAAACCAGCAAAAATTATATACTGTATGCTCATATCCTCTTTCATAATCAAAATGTTTAGAGCAACAAAAGTTAGAATTAGCTTTTCTATTCTGAGTGCATGTCTAGAAAAAAAGAGCAAATTATAGAATAGGTAATATAGTCATCCCTTGATGTCTACGGGACATAGTTTCATGGCCGCATTGAATACCCAAATCTGCAGATTATGACATTCCTTACATAAAATAGTGTGTGGTTTTGCATGGTAACCTGTGCATATAATCCCTTATATTGTATTTATTTATTTTATTTATTTTTTTTGCAGTGCTGGAGCTCAAACCCAGGGACTCACTTCTGCTAGGCAAGTGCTCTATCATGAGCTATGCCTCCAGCCTACCCCATATACTTTATCTTTAGGTTATTTATTCCTTAAATAATATAGCTAAGTGTTAAGCTATACTGTTGAGGGATTAATAACAAAGAAAATTTCTGCATTTGTCCCATGTTTTTAGTCCATCATTGGTTAGATGTGGAACCTACAGATACAAGTAGTTGTTTTTTTTTTTTTTTTAATTCTCTTGGAGTAGTAGTTTTTGACTGGGTTTTACTTTTATTGTCTTTAATGTATTTAACAGCGTGCTGCATTTTCCACATTGTGTTTTGAGTAAGTTATGTAATAGAAAAAACAGTATAAATTTAAATTTGTTGGTGCTTGTTTACTGTCTGTAGTGTAGATTTTTTCCTACTGCAGTTGCTCTTACTAGTAATCACTGACTTATAAAATCACCAAGCAACACTTTAAAACTAGAGAGATTACTGGCTTTAGATATAGGCCTCATGCAGCCTTTTCTGTTATGTGACCCACCCCCACGAGTCAGTTAAATGCTCATAACCTCAGTTTTCAACCATAAAGTAACATTATTACCTGCCTTATTGTCTTCCATGGATTATTAAGTGATATGAAACTATAATAAACTATAGAGCATTATAAATTAATTATGGTTCATTGTAGTAGACCCATCTTAAAAGAGTTTTTTCTTTGCATTAGTTTTTGTGACGCTTGAGTGAAATACAGGTTTTAGTGAATCACTTCTCACAGAGGAATCCAGGAACTATCATTCTTTGTATTCGTCCTGCTATGAGTAAGAAGCTGGACCCAGAATATCAACTGTTCAGAGTTTCTTTTCCTTCTTTTTGTTACTTAAATATTTTCTTTTTATGTATTAAAAACTGTCCATGTGTGATTAGTTTAGGTCAAGAAGGAGTTTCCAGTTCTTAATAAAAAGTTAGTGAGGATTAAAAAACAAAACAAAACTGGAGAACCAATGCTACAGAAAGAATTCTGAATATTCTTATTTTCAGTCCTGATGGGTGTATATAGTATTTATGAGTATCTTACAACAGCTGAAATGTTATTTTCCTTTTATTAAATGTTCTTTTATATGTGTATAATACTAAAATGCGTTAGATAGGAAATATACATCAAACCTTGGTTTTTATAAATAAGGTTTGAATATTTATAAAAGTTTGAGTATTTCTCTTTTACTTGTGGGAATATAGATAGATCACAGCTTATAGCCTTTCTCCAGCTTTTCATTGTTTGAGCTTGTTGAGTGACTGTCACCAGAATTCTTCTCCTTCTCTAGTCTCACCTCTCCTTCCTTTTTTGGGAGGTGGGGTGGAGTGTTGGTTTTAACATGCTCTTATGTTCTTTTTTTCTTCCTCTTTTCAAAGGATGAAAAACCAGTGACAAACTCCATGCTGGGTGTGTGGATTGGTGACACTGCTATTCCTTGTACTCCTAGCGTAGCAAAAAAAAAGTCAAGAGTAAAAATCAGCTGCACAAAGTGAGTTCACAGTTCACCTTCTTCTAATTCAATGAGGCCAATATTCTTACTAACTAAACCAAAAAATAGTAAACCTTTGTTTTGATTTGTAAAATTCTGGAGTTAAACACACATTATCTAGAGAGTTAAATTTTTGCTGTATACTAAATGATAATTGAGTAATTGATAGTTTTTTAATTAAAATGTTTAAATGTTTTTATAGGTTAAAAACACAAAATCGAGAAAAAGAACTTATGAAATTAGCTAAGCAGTTTGATAAAAACATGGAAGGACTTGATGTGATTCAAGAGCAAGATGTGAAGAATCATGATTTTATCCAGACAACTTCAGAAGCAAGACATTTACACAACCTTAAAGATTCTGTATCGAGGGAGACAGATGACATAGTTCCTGAAATCAGTTGTGCTCTGATAAAGAAGCAAATGGAAGGAAACACTGGGACATTTGTGGCAAAGGAGGAAGACAGAAGTCAGAGACCTTTTGACCAAAATGTTGAAGCAGCCCTTAATGCTATTTTTGATGGTTCCACTCAGATGTGTAGCGGACAGCTAAGCCAAGATCTGCCAGATGCTTATTTGAACAATAGTAAAGCTACCTTTGTAAAGAAAAGTAGCTTAATGGAAGAGGAAACCGTTACTAATAAACCTGTGATCACTGAAAACCTATTAAATGAAACTCCAGTATCACCTCCTCCTCAGGTGGATACTGCCTTACTGCAGAAATCATGTGCTAAGAAGTTAGAAGCTTCTAATAAACATCTTGATGGGTTGACTAGTAGTGATTTTGAGGATGATTGGGAAAGCTTACTAGAAAATGAACCTTTCTTTCCAGAAAACTCTGAAATGCTTGAACTCTTTCCTTCTGCAACTGTCCAAGATACTGGCCAGAAGGCATGTTGTACTGTTATAGCTAAAAAGGATACAATCACATCAGCAAATATGAATCTAGGTGGAAAGTTAAGAGATTCAAAAGTAACTCTGGATCTTACTTCAAAGATATGTAACAGAGAACTAAGACATTCTGGAAGATACACACTTTTCTCTCATCTAAGTGATGAATCAAGCAAGTTCCCATTAACTGGAAATAAAATGAAGTTTGAGAACTCCTTCAGTAACATTAAAGATGAAGATTGTGTTACCTCTAACCTTACAAGAGTAAAAGAAGATAGTCATAGTAAATGTTCAATTAATGTGTGTGCTTCTGACAATAATGGTTCATACACAAGATATCCTAAGGAGCTCAGTGTTAACGTGCCTTTGAAATCACCTATTGATAATACCCCCCTTGGTTCTCTATTCTTGGGCAAAGAAAACAGTGTTTGTAATGCCAGTCAGACTAATGGATCAAAGTTCAGGTCTTCACTTGATGACTGGAATGATCCTTTGGTGGCCAGTGAAATGGTTAAAGCATGCTGTGAGTTAGAGACTACCTGGGAAGCAGATGATGTAGATGATGATTTGCTTTACCAGGCATGTGATGACATTGAAAGACTAACTCAGCAAGAAAACAAGGGCAACAAGAAGTCAGAAAGTATCAACACTTCCAAACACAGATCCAGATACACTTTTACCACATCTAAACAAGGAAGCCAGTCTGTACCTTCTGAACATTGGAATCTTGGCAGTTCCTCAGTTCCATCGTCCTTAACAAATAACTCACAAATACATAAGGCAGTGAAAGAGGAAAAAAGAGACACATGTGGGGATTATCCCAATGTTTTGGATGCCACAACTAATTTGTCAGTGTGCTCTAAGAATTCAAATGACAGTCAACATGTACCAATACAGTCAAATAGCTCAGAATTTATTCTTGCAAGAAGTTCAAGTTTGAATGTTAGTTTGGGTCTTATGAGCACAGAAATTGCTACCAATGGGAAGTTGACTTCTCATCAGCTATACCACAGCTCCTTAGCAGATAAAGCTCAGAATGACAACAAAATATTGAGGTCTTCAGAGTTTACATTTAAGACAAAAAGTCCTCAGTTTTTTTCTCAGTTAAATCAAAATTGTACAGCAGGAAGTATGCCTGTTAGCAAAATCTTGCAGGATTTAGGAAAAAAAGAAACTGTCAATTCATTGCTTGAGGCTAATCAACAGGGATCTTCAGTAAAATATTCTGAGTCTTTGAAACCATCTTCTAAAGGTATGTATGGAACAGTTTTCTTTAAAAAAGTATTAATGCTAGTTACTTGTTTTGACTCTGATATAAAATTCAGTAACAATTATTTGGTGCAAACTTTTCATCCTTAATTTATTCTTAATCATTCCAACTCTTTTTTTCTGATTGTTTTTTATACCTTCAATAAGTTCCATTAATTACACATCACAAATTTTTTTTGAGACTCAGTCTTTTATTGCTACCATACTAAATTCTCTATGCCCCCTTTAGATTCTAATTTCCAAAAAAGCAAAATAGACTGACACCCACATAAGAAAACAATCATATGAGTAAAACAACCTTCAGTGAATGACACATTTCAAATAAAGCCTAAATCTTAAACTATAATCTTAAAAATTCTGAATTTTCTTATTCTGTCTCACATACTAAAAAGAAATCATATAGTATATAATAATTTGGAGTAATTATTTTATCTAGGAAAACTGTCATTTGGTTTATTTAATCATATTATACAAAGTGATGTTGGATTATGATGTTTTCTTACCAATATATAGTGTAACATATTGTAGTTGGTGCCTTCAGTTACTCCTCCTCCTGGCTCCTTCTCTGCCCAGATAGTCATCCTTCATGACATTCTTTAGTCATTCATTGATGGGCAGTAAGGTTGGTTATACAACTGGGCTATTTTGAATGCATATTTCTGTAATAAATACAGATATGCAAGTATATCTATTGTATATTCATTTTGATTCCTTTATTAATATGCCAACAATAGTGTGATTAGTCTTAGCTTTTTGAGGACCCTCTATACTGATTACCCTAGTGATCACACTAATACATATGTATAGGTATATGATTTTTTTTCACCAATAGAGTATAAAGATTCCTCCCATGTTCCCACATTTTCCTGTACGTGTTGTCTTTCCCCAACCTTGATAACCAATCTAATGAGGTGAGCTCAAATCCAAGAATAGTTTTGATTTGCATCATTTCCTTTATGGTTAAAGATGTTGAAGTTTTGTTCTGACTGGTTTGTTTTATCTTTTATGTATGAGTTTGTTGGCTTACTTCTGGTTGTTTTGGGGTTCTTAATTTGCCATTTGTTCTCTGACTTCTCTGGGGTTTTCTTGGTATTAAGTTGTTGAATCCATTATATTTTCTGAATACTATCCCATTCTAAGTACCTGGCAAAGATACTCTCCCTTTAACTTAGTTATATCTTCACTGTGGTTACTAGTTACTCTGTTATGCAACCACTTTATAACCTGATGCAATGCTGCTTGCCAATTCTGGCTATTTTTTCTCTGAAGTATTGGATTCTTTGCATAAACTCCTGATCATCCTTGTATTTTGAAGTGTTTTACCTGATTTCCAGTAGTTCAAGAATTAAGATCTTACATTAATATCTTTGATCCATATTGAACTGGTTTTTATAAAGAATGGGAGACACTGCTGCATGTGGATATCTAATTTTCCAGCACCATTTGTTTAGGGGAGAAAAAGAAAGCTGTCTTTTTTAGACTATGTAGAGAATAAGCGGCTTGGGTCTGCATTCTCTTTTATTGATCTGTATGTATACTTTTGTGACAGTACCATGCTGTATTTGTTACTATGACTCATGGAACTTGAAATCAGGTTGTCTGTCCGTCTGTTTCTGTGCTAGCACGTGGATCTATATGAATTCTCTAGTTCTGTGAAGTATGTCCTTGGAGTTTGGATGGAGATTGCATTGCAACTATAGACCCATTTTGGTAATAGGGCCATTTTTCACATTATTTCTATTGTATGAACATAGGAAATGCATTTCATCTTCTAGTATTTTAAATTTCTTCTTCATTGTTCTATGATTGTCATTGTGTAGGTCTTTCATCTCCTTGGTAGTTTTAACTTTGATTTTGTTGCTGATTGTTTTCTTAGTGAGTTTGAGATACAGAAAATCTACTAGTTTTTATGTATTAGATTTTTTTTACACTGCTACACTACTGAAAATGTTTATCTGATCTAAAAGTTTTTTAGTGATGTCTTTGGAGCCCTTTCTGATTCTGACAAATGAAAATAATTTGGTGACTTCTGTCATTTCTAGTCCCTCTTTGCTTTGGTTAAGAGGTCCAGCACCCTGCTGAATCTGAGCAGAGAGAAGACAGCTTTATTTCATCTCTAATTTTAGAAGAAATGCTTTTGATTTTCCAGCAGTATAATGTTGAGTGTAGATTTTTCTCTTATATTTAATAGTTTGTTGAGGTATGATATTTCTATTACTCAGTTACTTAGGAATATCATTATGAAGGAGTGTTCAGTTTTGTCTAAAACTTTTCCCACATCTGTTGAGATAATCATGTGATTTTTATCCTTGATTTTATTTATCCTCTGTGTTGTGCTGATTTTGTGTAGGCTGAGTCATGTCTGCATCCCTGGAATGATAATCTTGTTAATAAGTTACTGTATTTGATTTGCAAGTATATTATTAAGTGAGTTTTGCTATGGTCTTCCAGGAAATGTATTACATCTTTATTCAGTTTTGATATCAAGGCTAATATTGACTTTGTAGAATGAACTGGAATTACTTAAGATCTGATGTTTTTAATTATAGGCATCTCATAGCTATAAACTTCTCTCCTAGCGGTGACTTAGCTGTATTCAAAATGTTCTAGTAAGTTATGTTTTCATTTTTACTTGATTCTAGAAATTTCTACGTTCTCGATTTCTTGAGTGACCCACTTTTACCATATCTGATACCACCTTTCCATGAATCTGATAAGAAAAGAAAAATGGAATATTGTGCTACTAAAATTATCCTTTGTGACTAGATCTGTCTGCCTATTATTTCTTAAGATAACTTGTTAACCAAGGTGAATGGGCATGTGACAGCACAAGTGTTTTATTAAAATTTGTTATTTCTAAAACATTATTTCTAGAGCGCTTGTACTTGTTAATCTTTCTTCATGTGTACATAGTATTTATTTAGAACAGTGGTATTTAACCAGCAGGTTGCAGCCCCTTTGGGGACCAAAAGACATGTTCACAGGGGTCATCTGAGATCATTGGAAGACAAATTAACATTATAATTCATAACAGCAAAATTACAGTTATGAAGTAGCAATGAAAATAATTTTATGGTTGGAGATCTCTACAACATTATTAAATGGTCGCATTAGGAAGTCTTTCTTTCAAATAGCTAGACAATTTTGATACAATGAGTATTTTTCCATGTTACAGCCCAGTGTGTCAAAATTTAAAAATTGTCAGTCTATTCTAAGTTGTTTTTTTTTTTTACAAGAAATATATTGTAACTAGTTGGTCGAGATTTTTAGTGAATTTATTGTATATACTTTTAATTCCAGTAAAGACTTATCCCTTTCTGTATATGTTTGTAAATGTACTACTTGCTCTTCATCATATCAATTTTTCATTCAGATTTATTAATATTGTTTATTTCCTGCCAAATATTAGCCTTACCAGTGTTTTGTATTGTTTCTACTCACTTTCCCTTGATATATCACAAGCTAATCTCCAAGGAATATCCTTGAAACAAAACTTATTTACCTATTAGTGGCTTAAGACCAGAGTTAGAAAATTTGCAACCTGTTTTTATGCAACTGGTGCATTAAAAAATCATCTCAAAAATTTTAAGTGGGTTTTAAAATATATATGACGATAATAATACCCTATTTGAAATTGTGAATCATATGGATGCATAAAGTTTATACAGTTATATCTGATTTTGTATAAGCGGGTGAGAGATATATAAATATAGGGAGAGATTGAATTAGAGGAAGGGCTAATGGGGAAGCATTTGGTTCTTCCTAAATCAGAATCTTATAGTGTGATTTCATACTTTTGAAATTACTTTTCATATTATCAAACCAATTTTGACACTCTTTTAAAGGTTATATATTCTTTTACACCATTGTGGATTATTAACTTGTTCTTTGTAAAATGTATTTTGGTATTTTTCTGAGTTGAAAAATAGCTAAAATCTGTCTAGCTTTGGATATGACAGGCATCAGCAGGTACCTGAGGAATTGATTTGAAATACAAGTAAATTCTTTATTCTTTTCTATTTCTGGTTATTCCAAGAAAGAAAGATACATGATGTTATTGAGTCTCTTTTGATCAACAAGAGAAATTTGTGTAAATAGATTGTAATTTCACTACCTAAATATTGTCCTTTAATAATAATTCAGATTCTTTTTTAAAAAGTTAAGATTTAATCAGTAAGTTTACATAAATGAATATTACGGTTATGATAGATATGTGTCATTTAAATGAGTAGTTTCTAATCTAAAGCTTCAATTTACACACACATAGAGACTACTGTTTTTAATTTTCTGATACATTCTCCAATAAAAATGTTTGAACAGTTTTAAGTGGCCAGTTTGCAGAAGTCTGTGCAATAATTAACTCAATCTCATGTGCACAGTAAAGTGGATGTGACTACATTGAAATCTTTGTAAAGTGCCTATAGGTAGATTACATAGGACACTTTTTATAAAGATTCTATAGATTGGCAAGCCAATGCTAAATGTCTGGGGTGGGGGCAGGGGTGGCCCTGTGTGGTCTGTGTTGTTTAATAGTCAGACTAGTGTGATGAAAAAGCAAAAATTACATTTAGGATGACTTTAAGGTTATAAGATTAAATCCTATGCTTTGTTTACTTTTTAGATGAAGAAGAAAGGAATAGAAAGTATTCTCCTGAAGAAATTCAACGAAAAAGGCAGGAAGCACTGGTTCGAAGAAAGGCTAAAGCACAGGTGTTGCCTGCTCTGTGCTCAACTCCCATCCCACTGCTTTGATGAAACTTGAGGTTTCACACTATTAATAACTATCTATGATAGGACTTTTGTTCTTGATTTCTCTGTGAGAAATTTAATGCTGACTTATAAAGCATGGGCTTCTACTTTATTATTTAATAAATCAGTGTTTACAATGGTAAATGAACTTTCTTGGAGATGTTTGTGGATTATGTGTAAATTTTTGAGATGTTAGCAGTTAGGTATATACAGAGAGAAGTTATGTACAGAGAGAAGTACTTGTCTTTATTACATACCATAGCAGCTGATCATCAAAAATAGTTGTAAAATTTCTAAGAGATTAAAATGACCAAATGGTGGTTTAATTTTGTAGTGTTATTTTCAGTTACTTAAGGTTTTTTATGCATTTTTATTAATATTTCCATGTCTTAGTGTTCTTGCTGTGGAAAACTTCTATTTATTTGTTAAAAATTATTGTTTCCAGTTGTTAGCCAGAAGTAGGCTTATGTTTTAATATTTATAAATGTGATTCCATTTGAAAACATTTCACTATTAGTAAAAACAGACTGGCATTAAGTCTGGCAAAATAAAATCAATTAAGTTGAGTAATAAAACATCACTAACATTTAGAATTGGCAGATAACATGTCTGTCTGTCTGACCCAGCTTCTTTATCGTATAGGCTAGCTATTGTATAGGCTAGGTAGAACAATTCAAGCTGTTCCTTTTCTTTGTGTGAGTCAAGGTCTTGCTATGTGGCCCAGACTGGCTGTGAACTCTTTCATCCAGGTAACTAACTGCAAACAATGATTTCCCTGCCTCAGTCTCCTGGTGCTGGGAGTATAATCTGCCATTGTGCCCAACTCATTGTGTTAATTTTCAGAGTCACAGAGAAATTAAACCTGTGTTTATATTAGAATTGATTTTTCTGAACATCTAAACAGTTGAATAATTTGCTTCAATCTATTAGTATTTAAAATAATTTGAAGGCAAATTAACACTAAAATATCTAAAGCACATTAAGGACTGCTTATTAACAGTGCTTATATACATTCTTTATTTTAAAGAATTAACTAATCTTTCCAGGATTCAAAAATTATACTTTCCATTGTCAGTTTTCTTATTACTGTAATTTTCCTTGTAATTAATTATTTAACTTCACTGGTTTTTCTATCATTCCTGCCTCCTTTTAGCTTTTGAAAACAAGCCAGTAATAATAAACCTTAACTAAAAGGGCAGTTATATGACAGTAAGAATGCTTGTATTTTTCTAAATGACATTTCAGAGACATAAAGAAAAGTTCTGCTATGAAGCACCCATCTTGGTAAGGTGTTCACTAATGTTGAGGTGTCTTTGAGCTGTGACAATCTGATAGTTATTACTAAGTATGTATCATTTTTCAGATTTTTAGATTTTAATTGTTCTGTATTATTTACCAAAGAGTATATTATAAATGCTGCAAGTTTTTATGTAGTAAAGTGAAGAGCCTGCTCTCTAGTAAACATGAGTCTGTTCTAAGTCTCTGTCCCTTCTGTCACTCACTCCTTTTCTCTGTAGAGTGCTTTTGAAGTCATCCTGCCTATCCTTTCACACTGGTCCAGTATGCCTGCCTGTTTCTTTGGAACTCTATCCGGCCATCCTCACTAGAATTGATTTCTTCTAAGTGATCTCTTTATCTTTCGTGGAAACATTGTAAAAGCACCTCTTGATGGTAGGCATGTGCTAGACCAGCAGGCTACTCTTGCCTTTCATATCTCTCTACTGTCTTCATTCCGTAAGTGCTGTTAGAAGCACTAGCATGCGAAGAGCTGCCTAGTTTGCCTTGGCTGGTACGTTTCCAGTCTCAAGGGATGTTGTCTACAAAAATGGGCAGGTGGTAGGCCCTGAAGCAGTGTGCTGTTGAAAGCGGTTTCTGTTTTCCTCCACAGAAAATTTAGTTCAGCAAGATGATTATTAGAGAGGAGATCCTGGTAGAGTTTAGACAGATAACTGCAGAAATAGTTTAGTGTAGTTATGAACCACATTTTTTTATTAACATTACCACCTTGTAAGTCACAAAGAATGACCACCTTCCTCTGCTTCTGTCTGCCTACTACTGATGACTACTAGTTACAGTTGATGTGAAGTCGGACTCTGCTTGTGAATTTCTGTTGTTGTTCCACTTAAATCATTGTATCTGATTCATTGAGATTTAGAGTTGGAAAGTGTTCCTTGGAACAGTTTAAATTTTATTTAACACTTAATTGAAGTGTTAAACTGAACTTAAATTCGTCAGATTTGACTATGATTTTTGGCTTTTTTCAGTGTGATTATAAGCACTTGTGGATTCACAAATCACCAAATGTCTTGAGCCTTCTCTTAGATATTATAAGTGAACACATATGGGTGATTTTAGGGTTTTGTCTTTTTAAAGTCTACTTGGTTGATAAATAAATTATAATTGGTGAGCTTCATTTAATGTCGCTAAATGTTTTTCTTACAGAATAACTTTCAGCTTTCTATTTAACTCTTCTTAATACAGTCATATAGTGGAATACTTTTGTATGTGAGGAAAATCTAGTAAGATTAAACGACTTTTTTGACCTCAGAAAGTTAATAGTCTAGTGCCATATGTTGTGATTAGAGAATTCCATAATCAAAATGTGGAAACGTGATGGTGATGCCAAAATAGGTCATTGTGGTAGATCTTACAAGAACAAACATGAAGGCATTGTTCTGATATAAGGTTTTGTGACAGAACACAAGCACAGTAAGGAGTCACTAGTCATTAATTTTACTCTAGGTGAACGCCTAGCTTTTCCTCTTTTGAGGTGCTACAGCACTGTTGAACAACTTAGACTGTGACTGAGAATTACAGTCATCCCTAGCAACACAGAAGTCTTACATCCATAAAATACGAATCAACTTTTTAAATTGGGCATTTTTTTAAAATTTTTTTCTTAAGAACAGATGTAGTAAAATTAGTCAAAGCAAGGCTAATTGAGGTTTTTTTGTTTTGTTTATAGTAAAATTTATTATGGTAGAACATAAATTAAAAATATCTTCCAAATAATTGAATTTCACATCTTGGAAAAAATGTCTATTATGAGCCCAATCATTTCTTCCCTTTTAGTAGCACAGCAACCTATTAGATAAAAGGAGGAAAAGTCCCTGCCAGGGCTTGCCTTTGGGGTTGGAGTTAATCTCTCCTTTCAGAACCTTCCCATGTCTTATGACTGCACAATGAATTCAGTTTGGCCAGCCATATGGTTGTGATGCTGTGCCCTTGGATGTGGACCAGTGTGCCTCTTGATCCATGAGTATTTCTAGTGTCTAACTGATGATAAACAGGTAACAACAACCTTCAAGCTTTGGCTACCATTTGTTTCTCATGGGCCTTTGAAAAAAAATATTTTCCTGAAACCTGGATACCTGTAATACTACAGCTAACAGACTCATTCATAAGAGTTACAGGTGTAGCAGTAGTCATGTTGTAGTCAGCTACAACCAAAACCATTGAGTGAGTAGAGCTTGAAGTAAAATTGTTTATGTAGGCTTCAAAGATAGGAGCCCACACCTGCATCACACAGTGCCCTTGGGATGGTTCCACTGTATGTCTGCAGCTTTCTTCTGTGTACATCCCATAATTCTGGCATCTCTAATGTCCTACGGTCTCCATTTCATATCCTTACACATTGCCCTTGGAGGACCTTATTGAAGGACCTCAGTCCTGCCACATAGTCTACCCTCAGCAGCTCTCTGGAAATAATGGAAGACCATGAATCCTTAATCTTTCAAGTTTTAGGCTTGTAGCTCATGCCTTTAATCTTAACCTGGATGGGATACAGCTGGGAGATGAAGGTAATTAAGACAGGCGTAAAACAGCAGGCTTTAGAAGTGACCGACCAGGAGTGAGGCTGAGGAAACTGGGTGAGATTTGATTCTTTGATATTTCAGCCTTTCCCCAGAAAAAAAAAAATTTATTTTTTATTTTTCTTATTGGATATTTGTTTTTGTTTTGGTATCAGAATAACAGTGGCTTTCTAAAAATATTAGGAAATATTCCTCCAATTTCTATTTTGTGAAATAATTTGAGGGGTATTGGCCTTAATTTCCTTTGAAGGGCTGGTAGAATTCTGCACTGAAATCATGTGGACGTTTTTTAGGGGGTTAGGGTTCTTCAATTTCACTAAGTGCTCCATAATAAAATTGGACTTGCTTGTTACAAGCTGTCCCCCGAGGTTGTGTTGTTGATCTCCAAGCCATCTTTGCCCCTTCCCCCAAGGGGAAATGGCAGGACCCTGAGCATAGAGGCAGCCATGACTCCTGACCCCCAAACCAGGGTCACCTCAACATTTTTGGCACCAGCATCGTGGGGCTTTTTGGCTTCACTATTTACTATGCCTGATTTGGGGTCATTTTTCTATTGTCCTTTTTGGCTCTTCATTTTTGCCTGCTGTTGTCATGCTGTTCCAGATGTGAGTGAGTGCCTCCTCCATCCTGGGTCCTGCTGCTTTTTCTCAGCTCCGTGGGCCAGTGACGTTTGCTCACCCTCAGTGATAGTAGGTGAGATGACCCCTACTTTTGTGTTAGGTATTCTATTTGTTTCAGTCTTCTGAGGCTCTGCTTGCTTTTCTTTTTTTCCAATGTATATCTGGTTTTTTTTCCCCCTATCTGTTTTAAGTTGTTAGGAAGAAAATCTCTGTTCTGGTTTGCTCAGCATTTTTCCGTAAGTCTAACCACTCAGGAAATGGAACCTGGTTCTGGCTTCTGATACGTAGATCCCCAACCAACTAAGCTACTGTGGGCCTGAAGATGGGACAGCTGGGAAAACTGGTGTGAGGCTTCAGTGTTGGCACCAAGGATCTCTCCTGAGAACATGAGAGAACCATATCTGTGCTTAAAAATGCTATTTCTATCCAGAAAGAAGCCAGTAACTTCCTCTTTTGCCCAGCCTGTGCCTAGGGCAGTTACCCCTCCTTCGAAGTATCCTTCTGGCAATTTGACCTCCATGGTTCAGAAGAAGCTTTGAGCCGTCCCTGCACTTTTCTTTTTTAAGTTGATTAAAAAAATATATATTTTTATTTTATGTGAATTGGTGTTTTGCCTGCATGTATAATTGTATAAGGGTGTCAGATCTTGGAATTACAGACAGTTGTTAGCTGCCATGTGGATGCTAGGAATTGAACTCCGGTCCTCCAGAAGAACAGTCAGTGCTGTTAACTGCTGAGCCATCTCTCCAGCCCCTGCACTTTTGAACCTCACTCAGAAGCTGAGGTTTGAGCCTGCATTTTTGAAGGCTGCTGGTTCTGTGGCAGTGGCTGCTTCCCTGGTGGCTTTCTGACCTTCAGCAGCTATGAAGCTTTTTCCCTGTCTTGGACCAGGCTGTGCTCCTGCTGGCCAGCCAGTAAGGGAACTGTCAGACAAGTGCTTAGATGCTACTGTATTCATTAAAACTAAAACATTTTGTTTTCCCACATTGGAAGTTTCCCAATTCTAAGAGCTGCTGTTTGCCTGAGGTTGGAAACTGTTAAAAAGCCTGACCCTATTCCCATGAATTGGGTGTCAGACCAAGACATCTGGGTGGAACAGAGGCTTATTATTAAACCCAAATTATCTGTATTTAAAAATTTAGTTGCTAAAGGCTGGTCATATTGAGCCCTCTGGAAGCAGGCATAATACTCCCATTTTTTGTTATTCAAAAAAAGTAAGCCAAGTTCTATTTTTTACAAGATCTAAGGGCAATAAATGATCAGATGGAGAAGATGGGATCACCACAGTCTGGCTTTCCACAGCCCAGTGCCATTCCTCCAGCACATTATACAGTGATCTTAAGGGTTGTTTTTTTCAAATTCGCTTGGCACCTCAAGATAAAGAACATTTTGCCTTCATAGTATGGGAACCTGGTATGCATAAGCCAGCTCACAAGTACCAATGGACCATTTGCCACAAGAAATGAAGAATAGCCCAGATACATGCCAACTTTATGTTGCACAAGTTCTGGTCAATGTCTCTAAAGAATCACCTTGGTACATTATATGGAAGATCTATTACTGATACACCCTGAAGTTTGACAGTGGCTCCAGATAAAATTCAGTTAGTGCCCCCTTTTCCTTTTCGGAATTTGTTATTGCCAAGGATATTTGTCCTATCCTTTAAGTCAGATATAAAAAGTAAGTAAATATTCAGTAACAGACCTACAGCAATTATGTAGGTAAATTGACTTAAATCCTTTTTTGCCTATTTCAGAAAAAGAGGTCCGAAATTTGTTTTCACTCCTAGAGGGTCCCACATGTCCCTCACAGAGGATAGACCTTTCTCCAGAAGCAATGGTTGTATTTCAAGAGATGCTTACCATATTATCTACCACCAGCTTGTACCACCATAGGCCTAAGCTGCCCCTGCTAGCAATCATACTCTAGACAGTTAAGGAAGGGATTTTTAGAGGTGCTTTGGCAATCTGACCCCTTGCTGTAGATTCATCAGGCGCATTCTGACCTACATAAAATGACTTCGAACTTTGACCTAATGTGTCAAATGGGACTTAAGGCATGAATGTTAGCTGGAGGAACATATGGGAGGAAGCCACATAAATGTATTCCTTCATTTCTGTTAACGAATACTCAGGAATTAATAGGATGACTCCATTTCCTTTCAGGAAATGGTTGCTGGATTTACTGGCACAATTTACAATCATTTACCAGATAGTAAGATTGTTGCCTGAGCTCTCATCTCTTCCAATTGAGATTCCCATTCATTCAGTTTCCTCCTTGAATTCTGTTCCTCATACAATCTTAGCTTTCTCAGATGCCAGTAAAACAAATTATGACGTTCTCATTCAAGGGAAAGTAAAATAATTGAGACATTTGTTATTGTAAATCCTGGTTCTGTGCAACTGGGAGAATTGTTAGCCCTTTTCAAAGTCTTAGTGGGATGAGCATGTTAATAGTTTTCAGACAGTCAATATGTGGTTCAAGCTGTTCTAGTATTGGCCTTTTCTATAATAATGGATACTCTTAAGCCTATAGCCAATACCATGCTTCTAATACAAGATGTATTAAACCAAAGAACAGAGGCATGGTACTTGTTTTGGTCCCATCCCAAATTACCATGGGGTTTCATTGTGGGGCATATCCATCCCCATAAAGCCCGAGGAATCTTAAAAAGGGTTCTAGAACATAGAAATGGAGCCAACAACAGTTTCCAAGTTGTATCTCTCAAGTGGGTCATGGTACAGAGACACTGTAGCATGGTGTGCAAGTTTGAGCTACAAACTGTTGGGCTTTCGAAGTGTGGTTTAAGCTGCAACAGTGCCAATTCCTGAAGTCTCACAGAAGACTCGGTACAAGCACAAGCTGCTTATGACAGATTTAAGGTTACTGCTCTTACAGACAAAAAAGGAAACAGAGTCAAAGATGGCTTCTTAGTAGCAGCATTTTATTGGGTCAGCTGTGTTTGCTGGTGGCGAGCAGAAGCATAGCTTTTTAAAGAGAGATTTCTTGACTCAGCTTTAGTAGTAAAAAAAGTGTGGCTCTTTTAAGAGGGTCTGCTGCCAAATACATAAGTGGAGTTCTTGAGCAGTGAGCAGCAGTGCTCTACTTAGTGAGAATGTGGACCCTAAAATTTCCCAGGGTGCTAATTGTGACTCCTGCCAGTACCTCTGCTATAAAGCTAAACTCTGAAGGAAGATAGTCTAGGAGCTGAGTGGAGTCAGCCAGCCACCTTATACACTACTCCACTAAGGACTTGTCCACAATCTTAAATTGTTTTTTGGGGGGCCAGTCCCCATAAGATTACCAGTGTCCCCAATCAGCAGAAGTAGCCTAGAGAACTACACTCACATTCCCCCAAAATGCATAATGGATGTTTGTCTTTGTTTACATTGTTGGTTACAAGTTGTCATAGACAATGATGAGGGGAAAAAAAAAAAAAACTATACAAAGGAAACTAAATGTTGGGCTCTTGTTTTAAAAAGAAAAAAGGGAAATGCTGTGGGAGGGAAGGAGGCAAGGAAGGAGGGAAGGAGACACAGAGACAAACACAGAGAGAACCACAAACTGGGAACCTCAAGCCCTCCCCCAATGATGTATATTCTCTATCATGGTCACATCTCCTAATCTTTCCAGCCACTTTTTACCAGGTATTCAAATATATGAGCATAGAGGGATATTCTCCATCAAACCATCACAAGTACTCTGGTTAGCCTTAACTGTCACCTGGACAAAGCCTAGAAGAGTGTCTAAATGAGGAATGGTGTTGCATTGTGGGTGTGTCTGGGGCATTTGTGTTAAGTTTGTTGATGAGGGAGCTCCCACTCCACTGTAGGTGCCATCATTTACTATGCAACAAGTCCTGAGCTATTAAAAAGTGGAATAATCAAGCCAAATGCAAGCAGGTGAGCATATATGCATCCATTTATCTCAGGTTCTGAATGTAGATGTGAAGTAACCAGCTGTTCGAAGGCATTACCTCAGTTTTCCCCAAATAATGAATTATAAACTGCAATTATAAGCTGAAATAAACCCCTTACTCTCCTAAATTCTTTTTGTTGTGAAACTTTATCACAACAGAAACAAAATAAGAGTAAGTCCTTTGGATTGTCAGTGTGAGTAAAGCAGAGAGAGGCATTTGCCTTTAGGACTACCCAATCCTGATTTTCCTTAAGTGGAACCTTTGATCTAGCTTTCTTTCCCAGTTTCTTTTACAGATAACTGATAACAAGACTGTCATTGTCATCCTTGTTCTCACCAGTTTGCTCTTCTCATTAGAATGTCTCACTTCCTCCTGCCTAGAAGTAAATCCACAATAAATCCACCTGGTGGAGGTGAAGTACAGAGAGGATGTTAGGACTGCCAGGTGGTGAGAGCTGCCTGTAGGATGCAGTGCTAGGAATGAATACTGAGGAAGAATTAAAGAGGCTAGAAAATACATAGAAAGGAAGTTTAACTTAGTAGAAGTAGAGCTGCATTTAATAACATGCTCTGATTCAGACTACAGTATTGTCCCAACCATAATTCGGTGTGAAGAGAGAATGCACCTAAAGAGGTCAACACTGACACCGTTCACTTTGCAGCAGATCAAGTGTATCAATCACCAAATCTCTTATGTTAGAGACAGAGATGTATAAAACCCAAGCATAAGCTTCAGCTCCATTTTCATTAATCTTTCCAATATACCTGCACTACCTTGTAGTCCAGCACACACAACATATCCCAACACTCTTGTTCTTTTTGAGGGATGATGCAAATGACGGCAAAATGATTCCCATTTGTGATGGATAATCTTGAATGTCAGCATGATGAACTCTGCCTAACACACTGAATCAACTGGAGACCAAGCTGGAAGTTAGTAGTGAGGACATTTACAATCCAAATATAGCAATGATCTGTTCCTTGTGTGCAATCATTCAGTCTTACTATGGTGGGTCCAAGTTCAGAGTTGCATTTAAATTCTGCAGCAGTATTTACATTCAAGGCCTTGGAACTTGGAAAAGTTCATCACAGTAAGCTTTTAATTTCTCATCTGTAAAGCAAAATAGGATATACCTTACTAAGGATGCTGTAAAGAATAATTAAAATAATATATACAAAACGCACAAGTGAAAAAAAAAAAAAACACACAAGTGGCATACAGAAAGCTTTGGATAAATGTGAGCTATTATGTCAACATAGGTGATTAAATGAGGTCTAGTTACTAGGGTTTTCTTAAATCCACAAACCAAAGACCTGGAAGAGATCTTTGATAGCATTCCTTTAATCACTATGTTAGCTCTGTAAATGTCTGCTTTTACTTTGAAACTATGTTATTTTCCCACATCTACTATGACCACTGTAAACCACTGGGTCTTTTCTGGCAGATTACACCCATATTCTCATGTGTCCTGAATCCCACTCCCATTTCTCTCCAGTGTGTTCTTCAAACTATAGTAACAGGAAGCTACCAATGCAAGGTGGAGATCTAACTCCTTGCTAGAGTCCTTGAATTGCATGTGAGAGGCCCAGGGTTCATTGTCTAGTACCACAAACAAACAAGCAGATTTTTTTGTTGGGCTCATGGATTATTTCTCTTTGTTCTTAGAAAAAAAAACAAAAAACAAAACAAAACAAATCCAAGCCAGGTGTGGTGGCACACACCTTTAATCCCAGCATTCTGGAGGCAGAGACAGGTGGATCTCTGTGAGTCTGAGGCCAGCCTGGTGTACTAATCCTGGTCATCAAAGGGTAAACAGAGAAGCCCTATCTCAAAGACAATCAAACAAAAGACAAAAGCATAAATTCAACTCCAATCTCACAATCCACAGGGCCTCTCTTAATTTGACCCTGCCTCACCCTTCTTAGTTTCATCTCCACTATTCACAAAACTTCAGCCATTATCACCATATTTTGGTTCTTTGCCTACTCAACCCTTTCTCCATGCATTTGTTTTTTTCCACACTACTCTTTTCCCCAATCCATCTTAATATTGTGGCCAAGATCTCAGCTGAAACACTACCTTGCAGATAAGCCTTTGCCCCTCTAATGTTAGAACTTTTCCCAGCTATCATTATCTCTCGGTTTATTTCCTCCATGGAATGTATCTCATCAACCTGAAATCATGGCCTGTAGTTTTCATCTGCTTTATTCTTTGTTCCTTTTACTGGATAACACTATTACAAAGCCATAGATTGCTCATGTTGATTGCTGACTTCATTAATATGTTGAATAAATAAACTTCATCTAGGAATGAAGTGAATACAAATATATTTCTTAGAATGTTAGTTCATGGATTAGTGTGTGAACATGTACATGTGGATGAGTAAGAGTATATTATTACATATGATGGTTTACATATTATGTGTGTGTAGGTGTATAAAAATGTATCCTTGTGGGAGTATGGATATGTGTGTGCTTGGTTATTTGAAGACATTTCTCTGATTTGAATTAAATATTTTAATATTTAACAATTCAAATTTAATAAATTTTTAAAAATGGTCTCATGTAGCTAGACATTTTGGGACTGCCAGCCCACAAATAATGACATGAAAAATTATTAATTGTTAAAGCTTGGCCTTTAGCTTAGCCTTGTTCCCAGCTAGCTTTTATAAATTGAATTAAACTGGCTTTTATTAGTATAGCTTCTGTCACTGACTTTTTACATTTCTTCCATTCTGTATGTCCAATTCCCTCCATGTCTTGCTGGCATCTCCTGCACACCTAGATTCTTCCCAAGTTTCTCTCTTTCCCTGGAAGTTCCTTCTATTTTCTGCTGCCTAGCTATTGACCATTCAGCTCTTTACAAAATCAATTACATCTTTACACAGAGTAAACAGATATCCTGAAACACTCATGGTGATTAAAATGTATTTATGTTTGTTATATAAAGAGGATTCTCAGAAAATATCCATTCAAGTGGGGCTGAGCAAGAACCTGAAGAACTTGTTGGTTTGTTTGTCTTGAGACAGGGTCTCCTTATTTTGTAGCTCTGACTATCTTGAAACTCCTGTAGACCAGAGTGGCCTTGAATTTACAGAGATTCACCTGATTGAGATCCACGCTATCTCTGCTACCTGCCATGTTCATGCTTCACCTCTTTCTGAGGTTGAGATAACTCATCTCCCAGACCTCAACTCAAATGTAAGAGGCACTCCTTCCCCAATTCACTTCCTTCAGCATACAATAGGGTGATTCACCACACAGTAGGGTAATTTCTCATTTGTTTCCATAGTACCCTGTGCTTCACCTTGAAAATACAAGTGATTACCTTTTGGTATTAATTTAGCATTGCTGCTTCCTCTTCCATGTTACAGATATTTCCCTTTTATGCCACATATATACACAGATCATTATTGCCACATATATACACAGATCATTTTTGATAGTTGGCTCTCAAAGACATCAAATAAATAGCATGAACTCATAATATCCTAGGCAAGTAAATAGAGACCACACATGGAGATTTGCATGATATGCTCAATATTTTAGAAAACTACATTTACTGTTTTACCAGAGACTTGCCTATTTTACAGATGTTTTACAATAGACATTAAAGAAACCCATTGCATGAGTCTTTAATTCCTTTAAAAAATATTTTTAAATTTATTTTTTGAAAATTTTATATAAAGTATTTTGATCATATTTGTTTCCATCCCCCAACTTCTCCCAAACCTTCCCCCACTTCCCTGCTTAACCAATTTCAAAATCTAAAATAGATGGAAGAAAGCACTAAAACCATAAGTCTGTTTTGTGTTGGCCAACTATTCCTAAACACAAGGTCTGTCCAGGAGCATGATTGACATATTTAGTGTCACTTCATCAAAGAAAACTGATTTTTCTTCTCCCAGGAACTATCTACTATAAATATTTTGTGAATGAGGATGGAAATTTGTGCTATATCCCCACCTTCCCCTTGCTGAAATTTTGTCAGGCTTGACCTAGTACAGATCTTGTGTCAGAGACCAAGACCCTGGCTTGAGCCTCTAGGCCTCTAGCTAAAGGCTCCCTTGGGAACTGACTGAGAAACCAACCACCCAGCCAGCACAATGTTCTCCCAAGAAGAATAGACATTCTCCCAAGTAAAATAGATGTTCTCCCAGGTAGAATAGATGTTTTTCCCAAAGTAAAAGAGATGTTCTGGTTTGCTTCACAGTAACGGAGAAGTAACTCTAAAGAATAGAATAACAGGAACATTCTGTGGCTAGGTTACATAGCAATCCTCCCTTAAAGGTAGCTCTAAAGAATAGAATAGCAAGAATATTCTATGGTTAGGTTACCTAGCAACTCTCCCCTGAAGCAAGACCAGTCACCTTTTTACCCTGCCAATATCCTGCTCCCCTGGCCAGCTTCCTACAGGTGTTTGAAGATTGCCCCCTCCCCATATTCTGCTATATAAGCATGTTTAGAATGACAATAAATCGCAGCTCGATCAGAATCCCGTTTGACCTTCCTCCTTCCTTTGCGTCTCCCTTCCCTTCATTCTCTCTCGTAGGTGGTCTCCCGTGTTAAAGTCCCGCGGGTCGGGGCAATCTTGTGCATGCCTTCACGGGTTCTGTTGTGTCTGGAAAATTGTTTCCTTGAAGTTATCTACTGCCTCTGTTTCACAAACTTTTTGCCTTATCTTCAAGTTTAATGATTTTCTTGCAAGACATCAAAGAGCATGAAATTTATTGGGAGTCCTAAAGAATGGAAACTGAATACCACACAGTATAAAAGGCCATAAATGGAGCCAAGCAAAATGTGTTAACTTGGTCCATTGTTGCCAAGATTGAAGAGGAAGAACTACCATGGGAAGTATCATCTGAGAATGTAGAGAAATTCACAAAGGAAGAGGAGGCGTTCTTGAAGTACTTCATTGCCTTTACCCAAACAGCATCCATGACACATGGATTTCAATCACAGAAGATTTGCAGGTGCCACATAAATATGACAGTTCTAAGTTTGTATTCTAGACTTGGAAAACCTGCCTTTTAATATGATTGAAAATTTTGCTTCACTCTTGAGGTTTAAATGCCTTCTTTGGAAATGGGTATTTTAAAGATATATTCCTCAAACAATCCTGAAAGAATTAATATTTTAGACAGGAACTAGCATAACCTGAGTGCTTAATAAACATTAACAGCAGGACCAACACTACCAGAGCACACATTGCTCCAGGATTGTGCATGCCAATGAGTTTGTGTGCCAGCCTTTGGAATAGGAGATATCTCAGTGAAGGCTTTAATCTATAATTCAGTAGTACTCACCTAGCATTGATGAGGACTGGGGAATCCCATTTCCAGCAGAAAAAAAAAAGTCAAATCACATTTTACTGTAACAGTAGGGAATCATTTCATGAGTACAATTTCAAAAGTTCAGTAATGAAATCTGAAGTTGTGGAAGGTGTTAACAGGCAATTAAATAGTCTATCTTGAAAGTGACATATGTCGTTCCTTTGAATTCATCAGCCAAATAGATAAAATGTCTCTTTGACCATTTGGTGGTCAGCACTCAACAGTCTTGCCTGCCAAATGCTGTTGTAGATAATCTAACCATCATAAAGTATATGTACAGAAACATTATCTGGAAGTATAAAGAAATGGGAGAAATATATATAATATATACTATATATTATAATCATATAATATATTTTATATAATATACATTGCATATTATATATACATAAATCATAATATTGACTCTTTTCTTTTTGAAATAGGGTTTCTTTGTATATGAGAACCAGAACTCACCAGGTAGATGGGCTAGTCTTGAACTTCTGTGTCTCTCCTTTTTTCTCCTGGGTTCTATGCATATGCCACCATGCCTGGGCATAAGGTGAAGAAATAAATATATTTTGTCAAAATTAAATCTTATGAAATTTCTAGAACCAAATAAAAATGGCAGCAGATCATATCAAACCTCTGAGACACAACTAAAGCAGTTCTAAGAGGAAAGCTTATAGCTATGAATACTTGCATTAAAAAATTGAAAGAGCTCTCAACCAGAGGATTACATAAAGGTTTAGAACATACTAAATGCAAATGCAGGAAATAATGAAGATTATGACAAAAAGTAGTGAGATAGACTAAAAGACAATGGATAGAGTTAATCAAGAAACAGTTGGGTTTGGGGAGGAAAAAAAATCTATGCTGACAAACATCTAGCTAAACTTATAAAAACAGACATAATAACGATGGAAAGGGAGATATTTCAGTAGGCTCCAATGAATTCCAGGGACTCAAAATATTGTGAAAAGTTGTATTAAAAAATACTGGGAAATCAAGAAGAAATGGAGAAATCCTAAACTGTTATGGGCACCAAAATTAAATCAAGAATATTAAGTAGAGTTCTAAAATGCAAGAAGATTGAAGGAATAAAATAATCCATACAAAGAGAAGCTCAGAAGCAGACAGGCTCATGCTGAATTCTATCAAATGTTTAAGGAAAAGCAACCAATGCATCTTGAATTGTACAAAATAGGAAAGAAAAGAAAGATGATGACCATATCCATCCAATCAGCACAGTGCCACCTTAATACCAAAACAAGGACACAACAACAAAAGACAGTAAACCATTCCTTGATAAGCAGAGGCTCAAAAATTCTCTTAAAAATACTTGAAAACTAAATGCAAATGCACATTAAGGAGGTCACAACTAAAATGATTTCCTCCAGGGCTGCAAGGTTGGTTCAACATATGCAAAAATATATATATATATATAAGACAGCATATAAATAGATAATAAGACAGAAGTAACATGATCACAAGTTGAGGAAAAAAATAAAATTCAAAACATAGTTTAATAACCTCCCTAATGAAATAAATAGAATTTATCTCAACATAAAAAATCTATAAATGATAAACCTATTGCCAACTTTATACTGAATAAAAAAACCTGGAAATATTTTCTTTAAAGTTTAGAATGAAATCTTAGAACAATAAGAAAATATAAATATAAGAAACATAATGACAACACAAAACTATATTCTTAAACTTGAAACCCTTTATTAGATTTCTCTCTGATCTATAAACACTTTCTGTAAAGTGACAAATTCCAAAGCCAACCTACAAAAATTGGTACATTTTCCATATCCTCGCAATGAACAGGCAATTTATAATAGTACACAAGCTAATGAAGGAGGTGATGACTTCCACAAAGAAAACTTGAAGACATTGAAGACTGATGACTTAAGTGTAGAAAGGTCTCCATGCATATAGACTTGCAGTGTGAATTTTCTGAAGATGACAATATTACTAAAAGCAGCCTACAGATGCAACACAATGAAAATTACACCTTTTCTTAGGACCTAACAAAAACAACCCTAAAATACCCCTGGAAACTCAGAAAACACGGAGATTCTTAATCTGCCTTGTCGGCTTGCCTGGACTTCGTTCAGCTAGGAAACACCTTTGAGGGCATTTATGAGGTAGTTTCTAGAGAGGCTGAACCAAGGAGGGAATATTTGCTGTGATCACTGACAGCATCATCTATGCCAGTGGTTCTCAACCTGTGGGTGGCTACCACCAAACATTTACATTATAATTCATACCAGTATAATGAAAAACTTCTGGGGTCCAGCCCCAGAAAGAATTTCCATTTAGTTCTTCAGGATGATGCACTTCTTTACCAGTAAAGGAAAACTACTGTAATCTCTTCTGAGGAATCAAACTTAGAGCTATTTCTTTTCAATATCTCTTTATTGGTACAACAACTTCATAACACAATACAATGGTGATGGCATGAGGGCGATGGCATGGCAATACATTAATGAATGCATAAGTCTTAATTACCCAACTAGGCCAGTTCACTGACAAGGCCATTAGGGCAGGTTGCTAGGTGACTGAGTAAACAATGAAAGGGACCCTTTACATCTCTTTGACCTGTTAATACACCTTCCCTAGGAGAGATTTGTGAAGGCTTAGTTTGTGTTCCTTAACTTTCAAGATAGGATTTTGTGTTAATGAATCCATGTGCTGGGAGGTCTTAGAACGCTTTCTTGGGTTAATTGGCTCTGGATAGCTCTCTAGTAGGAGGGGTGATTTTATAACATGTTGATAAGTTATTTTGTCTGTGGCTGACCTTAGATGCCAGAGAGAAGTTTTAAATGAGTTATTACTGTTTTCCTAGCAAAGGTAATCATAGAGAGGGCAGACGGACAGTCTGCTCTGGGCAGGGGGAATAAAGGTCCAGAAGATTTTATCTGTGTGACAGTTTTCTCACTGGGATTGGGATACATACATACATACATACATACATACATACATACATATCCATAAATTCCAAGGAAATAACAAATAGAGGGAGCTACCTTTCTACACAGAAACCCTCTGTAGGAAGAGGTCTGCACCTGTAAGAACAATTAACACCAAGACTCCTTGAGATCTTGGCTTTCCCTCCATCCCTTGGCTCTGATGGGTCAGCCTTGTGGTGCCAACATTCCTATTTTGTATTGCTGTGGCTCCCAGCACCAGTAGCAATGAAAATAATTTTATGATTAGAGGTCACCACTGTAGTGGGTTCAGGTGCTTTTGAGCAAAACCTAGGCGTGGCTTTGAGGTTTTAAGGACGTCCTGTAGGGATCGTGCCCAGCCCCCTTTGAAGACCATGTAGGTGCATGCTGCCTGGCCTTCCTGTTTGCTCCTAGGCTTTTTCGAAGGGAAGATTGCTGTCCCTTCAGAAATTCCCCTAAGGTTCAATCAGTGAGTGTTCATATAACCCCTTAATAAATATTAATCCCTTTATGTAAGCAATTGCCAGTGAATAATTTCTACAATACACCACAACATGAGCAACTATAGTTAAAGGGTTGAAGCATCAGGAAGGTTGAGATCCACTGCTCTATGGGCTGGAAAAGTAGGAAGGAGCTGAGAACCAGCATTATCTGTAGCCTGTCTGTGGATGCCATGTGATCCTCATCCTCCTGCCACTGTGCCTTCGTTGTCATGGGAACCGTATCTTCTCAAACCACAAGCAAAAGCAAAATAACCTTTCCTTAAGTTGTTTCCTGTCAGGTGACTACAGCAGAGAGGAAAGTAATAAATAAAAACTCCAGACATCCCCCGGGAGAAGAACAAAACTAGATCTCCATCTCTCACACTGCACACAATTAAGTCAAAATGTGTCAAGGATCTAAAACATTGGAAGTGTTAGAGAAATACATATGTACAACATTTAAAATTTAGGCATAGGAAAGGACTTTCTGCACAAGAAATAATCCCTATCATTTAACAAATGATATGACATGGAGAGAAAAACAAAACCTAGCATACTAAGCAAGGGAAGCCACCACCAGACTGAAAACACAACCTGTAAAAATTTCTATAAACTACATATTAGACAGAGAAAAATATCTGGGATACGTAAAGAACTGTAAAAATTAAGCAAACAAATTTTAGTCTTCAAAAAGGAAATGAGCTATTGAACTGAATAAGAATCTAGTTTCATCCCTTTGAAAATTTGAATATATAGTCTTGTTATTACTGTTTTTGAGGAGGCTGCATTTTATTCAATTATGGTTTTGATATTTTCCTCAAATAATAGATAACTATAGCTACGCGTGCTTAGGCATCAGGGAAATAAAAATTAAAAGTGCTTTGAGATCCCATTTCAACAGAATCAAAACGGTTGTCATTGTGAAAACAAATGCTGTTCAACTGCAAAATCAATTACATAAAGGAAGAAGAAAACCTCAGTTAACCTTAGTGTACTCAGGCTGGAGCAAGTCTGGAGACTCTTCTTGACCTGAACACAGCATTCAACTTTAACCATGTTATTATAAGTGGTTTCCTGAGAATGTGTAGCAGGAAACCAGAAGCTACAAGGTAAACTCTGATGATGTCAAGGAACCAGAGCCAGGCAGGGCGTGGTCAACTGGAAAGAGCCCCAGAAGAGGAAAGAGCCCGACCCTTTTTTGATCTGTGGCGTGGTTAGAAAGGACTGCTCAGTTTGGACCTCTCCTGCACACTGTTTCTCCTTTTTCCCCTCTGAATACCCTCAGTACCGTAAGTGGCTTTGGAATAATAAATATTACCTGAATATATAAATATTGTGGCCTGATAAGTTCCATGTCATCTGGTGCCCCACGTTGGCCGCTATCTGTTGTAGATTTTTTTTTTTTTTTTGGCCCGTTTGGACCCGAGGTTTTGACCTGGCCCATGGCAGCTTTTTTCTCCCAAAGAAATGAATCAGACACTTATATTAACTTCATATTGTTTGGCCTATGCCTCAAGCACATTATTAGCTAGCTCTTTCATCTTAAATCAACTCATTTCTATTAATCTACTTGCCACATGGCCCGGCTCACCTGGATTCCTTACATGTCTCTTCTTTGGAGGTCGGATGGAGACTGACTAACTCCACCCTCCTTCTACCTGCCTGTCCTCTGATTCTCCACCCACTTCTACGATGCTGCACATAGGCCGAACCAGTCCTTTATTTACAGCATACAGAGAACATTCCACCACAAGAATGGACTGTGATTTATCTCATTCTTCCTTTTTTATAACAAAGTAGAGAGAGAAAGAGACCTTCACTAATTTAATACTCATTTTATATCAACTCCATAAATGCAAATATTCTTGTTTTATATCTAGCACAATATATGGGGAATGAGTAAAGCGGGGGGAGGGGGGTATGGCATTTTGCTACACACTTTCCATGAGCTATGCCATTTACTCTTCTAGCCTCATATAAATGTCATTGTTAGGTGAGGAAAATGAAGCTTTGTCTAGGACAACTGTTTTGTTAGGTTTCTATTACTGCGAAGAAACATTAGACCAAGGCAACTCTTATAAAGGAAGACACTAAACTGAAGCTGGCTTATACTTTCAGAGGTTTAATCCATCTTCATGATAGGACATGGAGGCATGCAGGCAGATGTGGAACTGGAGAAGGAGCTGTCTACATCGTGATCTGCAGGCAACAGGAAGTAAATTGTCTCCCACACTAGGTGTGTATATTGAACATATGAGACCTCAAAGCCTTCCCCCTCAGTGACACACTTCTTCCAACAAGGGCATACATACTTCAATAAGGCCATATATCCTAATAATGGCACTCCCTATAGGACATGGATTCAAACATAAATATAAGGGACCATACATATTCAAACCACCACAACTCCAAACATTCTAAAACTTGTGTAAAGGAATAAATGTTGTTTGTGCAGAACATAAATTGATGCTATACATTAAACATTTCCAAAGACCACATTAATACATTCAAGCATGGGATGAAACAATCGTGGCCAAACTCTAAAGTAATTCTTTCATAGTTTTCTGTGTTTTAAACAAATGAGACTCAGATGTGCTACTGTGAAAAAGAGAGGCAGTCAGGAGTACTGGAGGCCTGTAGATATGCACAGTTTGAACTCACTTAGGTATGTACTTGTATATACATCTTCGTGCTTGGGAATGGGGTTTTCCTAAGGTATGGGTATATTTAAGCTGGAGAAAAGGAGTTCCTTTACCACAGTAATTTCTTCAAAAATGTTATAATTGCTAGAGTTTCTTCTGATTTCCAAGGTGCACAATTTTCCCACCTGCCTTGAAAATGTCATGCCAATAGGCATTTGTATTTTTGTTCTAAAAGAAGTATCCACATATTTTATTAGATCTCTCAAGGAAAATATTAGAAGAAGAATAGATAAAGAACACTGTGAGTTTATAAAAATAATCGCTTATCTGTTATCGTGATTTTAAAAAACAAGATAGTATTATCTTTCTCCTATCTTGAGTATAATCCCACCACCTGGAAGCATCAACTGCCTGAGGAATATTTTAATTTTATCAACCTGTTTGTAGAGTTTTATGGTTCTCCAGGGCTCTCTATATTTGCTTTTGTTTCATTATAATGTCTTCTGGAAGTAATCTTCCAAATATTCCCTGTGCTTTTTAACACTGAGAAGTGTATTACATGGAGATGCTAATATAAAAATATTACCTTTTGTTATATAGAAGTTCCAAAAATTAGAAAATAAAATGCCTGTCATTACATTTTCTGAATGTAATACTGTTTTACACAATACTGTGAGAGCCTTCTGAATTCCAAATACATTAACCATGACTATAATGTGATTTTTTACTTTCAGTCACCAAATGGTGAAGTCTATGAGCACTTGAGTTTTCTTTAGTTATTATTAGGTAAATTTTGGGTTGCTCAAGGACTCTTCTTAACATCATCTAATCTGTTTTTAAATGTCAGGGTGTAAATTGAGTATTTCTGAGAGCCAGCATTAAGAATCCCAAGGAGCTGCTCTGATTAACCTCTCACCTCAAATGAGTATCTTCTTCAGCCACTGTTGTTGGGGTTTATAAAGTTTGAGTTCTTTGTCACTAAAAGCTGAAACAGGTGTGACTGGATGCAGGTTTCTGGGAGAGAGAGCATAGACACCTGAAAGGCCTCACAGGCCTCAGAGGCTACTAGAGCTGACAGGGATTGAGGAAGTATGATGTGTAACACTGGCCCACAAACTCAGCACAGCAGTTACCACAAGCCATGTAGCTTTTATCATCTCATGCAAACAATATCAAAACCTTGAAAAGGATAAAGCATCTCAGACCCTGAACTCACATCCAGTTCCAGATAATACATGAATGATTTTTGTCACCAAGGGAAATGTTCATTTAGAGCTAGAAGTCCAGATGAAGGAAACCATTAGGAGATAAGATCTTCAAAACAGACTTTTAGCTTCTAATACAGGCCATGTTTATTTGGATAGCTTACATACATCTTAATCAATTCTCAGAAGCTTTTTTCATATGTCAATATCAAATGATGCATGAGAGATAATTAAACTTTGTACACATTTCTGTTTCATAGGGTCTTGACTGCTTCTCCTTTGAGTTGTTAAGTGCAAATCCTTCAAGGGCTTGTGTCTTCAAAGCAGCTGTTATCCATGCTGACCTCAATGACCCAAGCCAGAGGCACATTTTGCTATTTTTCTTTTCCTTGGTGACTAATCTTCCTACGTGATGGCAAGACCTTAGTTACCTTCTGCCTTAAACTTTTCATCTCATTTAATATTCTTACTTGGAGGGAGCCAACGAGAAGCATCCTTGGCATTGTTTTCGATATTTCCCACTCACTCTCTGTGTTCTGAGCAGTGGGGTGAGTGATCTGAGTGCTTACTTTAGCCCACATCCTTAGATCATTTCACTGCTTAATTGTGCTTCGGAGTTTTGCTCAAGTGCTTGTCAAAAGATCCCAAGTGGTTTGAGTCAAATATTTGCTTTATTTCCTTGATATGATATGCTACCTTGACATTCTATACATTTTCAAACATTTGCAGTCATGAGTCTTGACAGTTATTATACAATGTAATATAGTACATCCACCCAAAAATATTTGCTATGTACAAAGGATGGAATTTTAGATTTCTAGATAATGCTACAATGAATCAAAGTATACACTAAAGTATTTTAAACAATTCTAATTTTACAGCTGAGTAATATTCAACTATGCATATGTACCATATTTCATTATGTATTCACCAACTGATGGACATCTAAACTGTTAACATGTTCTAACTATTGTGAAAAAAGCAGTGATGTACATAGATAAGCATGTTCAACTGCAATAGGAAATAAAGTTTGGGGGGCACAGACTTAGAAGTAGTATATCTAGGTCATATGGTAAATAATTTTTTGGCGTTTTATGAAAACCACACTGATTTCCATAGTGGCTACATCATTTTTTGTCTATAGCACACTTTTTAGTTGAATTATTTGTTTTCTTGGTGCTTGTTCTTTTGAGTTCATTGTATATTCTTGACAATAATGTGTGAGATATATAGGTGGCAATGATTTTTTCCCCATTTTCTAGGCTGCCTTTTTAATAGATTAATAGTGTCTTTTACGATATAGAATTATTTTAATTTTATGAAGGCCTATTATTGATTTTTCTATCCTATTTCCTGGGCAAATAGATCTTTATTCACAAAGCCCTTATTTGAGCCTATTATTAAGTGTACTTCCTACTTTTTCTTTTAGAAATTTCAGTTCAAAGATTGAAACCTTTAATTCTTTGGAATAGATCTATATACAAAGAGAAAAGGATAAAATGCCATTTTTCTATATGCAAACACCAGTTTTTCCAACACTGTATGTCAATAATGCTGTTCTGTTTTTCCTCTACTATGTCCCTTTGACATCTGTTAAAAATTAGGTGAGTGTTGGTACATAAACTTATATCTGAGTATTTTATAGGTCAATGAGCCTGTTTCTATGTTAGTACTAACTATGCTGCTTTAACTACTGTGTCTCTGTATTATAACTTGAAATCAGGAATGAGGATATTCCAACAGTTTTATTGTTCAGGATTGTTTTGGCTGCCTGATATTGTATTTTTGTAACAACTTTTAAGATTTTAAAAAATTTCTTATGAAGAAATGCACTGGAATTTTTATAGGGTTGTATTGAATCTGCCACTTACTTTTGATAGAATGGTCATTTCCACAGTATTAATTCTACAGATCCATGTAAATGAAAGGTCTTTCCATCTTCTGGTGTCTTCAATTTTTTTTCCCTCAAGTTTTCATTGCATAGGCCTTTCACTTCCTCAGTGAGATGTTGCAAGATATTTGATTGTACTGAGTAATCTGAGCCTGAGTTAATAAAATCAACATTGGCATAGGGGTGGAGCCAGCAGCTAGTTGATAGGAGGAGCCAGAAGGATGGATAAAGAAATGCACGGGAGTAGGGATGTAATGTGACTCACAAAATGTAACTCCTATATTGTCTAAGACTTTCTATTGGGAATAGATATAATTGTGTAGAGACAAAAAATAGTTTTTAAAGATGGAGTAATAAGGTTACCATCAGAATCCTATGCCTCAGATAGAAAAAAAATGTTCTTGCTGACATCATGGATTTTTCTACAAATACTAGGTGTGGTCTTGGAGCAGGATCTCTGAGATTTCAATACTTTATAGTTCTAATTTTACTGATTTATTGAATTGTACTGTTTCTCTCTGTTAATCAATTTCAGAAAGAATATGCTAAATTTTTCTTTACAAACAACTAAATCTTTTTTCATTTACTCTCTAAAAAAATTTCCAGCTCATTAATTTTGTCCATGATCTTTGTTATTTCTCTGTCTACTGCTTTTAGGATTTATTTTATTTTTTAAAAAGTCTTATAGTTCATCATCATATTGATAATTTGAGATATCTTTAATTTTTAAATTAGGAACTTATACCTAATTTAGCTTAAGCCTCCCTATTAGAGGGTCTTCATTTTATATCATAGATTTGAGTGTTTTCCCTTTCATTTAATTCTATGGATGAGTTATTTTCTCCTTGAAATCTTGAACAAACCACTAATCTATCAATAGTGTCTGTGTTACTATTGAAATATATGTATTATTCTTGTATTTTTTGATTTTTGTAGTGCTTGGAATTTTTTTATATTCCTTTGTGTGGGTATGTATTACATATTTAATAAAACATGAATATTGGAGAGAGAGCACACAGTCAAATCCTAGGTAGACAGCTCAGGAAATTCCTGATCCTTGAATACAAGGACAAACAGCTGAGATTCAACAGCACACACTTTTAATCCCAGCACAGGGAAAGCAGGGAGTGATGACCTACACCCTTAATCTTATAACTCTAGAGACAGAACTTCCTCTAGCTAGAAATAGAGTTGCACATGCCTTTAATCCTAACCTATATGGGATAGGGTATATAAGGGCCTGTAGAAACCCAGCAGAGGAGAAGCAACTGGCAGAAGCAGAAGTGACCAGCAGAAGAGACCAGGAGTGAGGCTGAGGAAGTTTTAAGACAGCTGGGTGAGAATTGACTGTGGTGCTTCCTCTCTCAGATATTTCAGCCTTCCCCCGATATTTGACTCTGAGTTCCATTTTATAAAACACGAATTCATGCAACCTTTGTTTAATGACTGGTATAGCATCATTTATTTCTCCTTCTTATGGTTTCCTCAGCTCATTTTTTCTTTTCAGACTTAAGTATTTTTTTTTCTTTTTATTCTTTGTATAAATAGGTTGGTAGTCATGAATTCCTTCAGCCTAATTTTATCTTAGTTTTTTTCTCCCACTTTCAGTTCTAACAGTTTTGGTGTGTGTCTTTGGGTTTTTATTGATGTAAAAAGACACCATGACCACTGCAACTCTTATTAAAAAACAGTTAATTGGGATGGACCATTTACAGTTTCAGAAATTATATAATGGGGAGCGTGGCAGATGTGATGCTGTAGCTAGCAGTGCTACATCTTGTAGGCAACAGCAAGTCGACTGAGACATTGGGTGATATCCTGAGCCTAGGAAACCTCAAAGCCCACCCCTATAGAGACTTACTCCAACGTGGCCACATCCACTCCAACAAGTCAAACCTCCTAATAATGTCACTCCCTATAAGATTATGAGAGGGAGCAATTACATTCAAACTACCACAGTGGGGATATTTACTTGGCAGTTGCTATTTTGTAAAATTTTGGAAGATATATCTTAACGCCCTTCTTGATTTTATGTTTTATGGCTTAAACTGAAAAATCAGCTGTTGCTCTTTGTTTCTTTTTTTGATTGGGGTGTGTGTGTGTGTGTGTGTGTGTGTGTGTGTGTGTGTGGCTGTGTGTTCGTATTTGATTTTTTGTTTGTTTTTGATGGACCTGCTTTTGGAATGTGACTGGGTCATTCTTGTTTGCAGCTTTCAGTGTAGCTTGTTCTGCACATTTAGTATACACTATACTATTATGCCTTGAGTTTATTGTCTGTTCTTACGTTTGGTGTTCTGTATGCCTCTTATATTTATATGGGCTTTTCTTTCTCTAGACTTAGAAAATGTCTTATATGATTTTTATTAAAATAATCTCTATATTTTATACATAAAATGTATCTCCTTCCTGTATGCCTAAACTCACAGGTTTTACTTTTCCATGGAGTCTCAGAATTATTGCGTATTTCATTAATTGATTTATAAATACCATTGATCTTAGATAAATTATTCAATTTCTCTGCTTTGTCTTCATATTTTTGTCTTTTACATAATCCAGTTTATTGGTGAAGCTTTTATCTACATTTTTATGCAAATTCTGACAGTAATTTTATTACAGGCAATGAATCACACACATGGATATTATTTAACATTTAAAAAGTGGTCTTCATTTATTTTTCTCTCAGTCAATTCTATTTTCCAAATAGTCATAGTGATATTGACAGCTAGTGGCTAATATTTGCACAGAATTCCCCATGATTCAGGAACTATCAATGTATCTATGTATCTATGTATCTAGCTAGCTAGCTAACTTTTGCTTATATGTTTTGTAGCTATACTATTAAGTACTTAAAACTATTATTATTTTATAGACATGGAAAATGAGTTATCATGGATATTAAACAGTTGACTTGAAACAGTTAATAAATGTCAGCTTATCTACAAATGGACACCAACAGGATACTGAATAAGCATATTGAAATTCATAGCCTCTCTCTTATTTTTTACAAATTGTTACTGCATGCATATATATGTATAAGTATATATGTTGCTAGGTACAACCTCTTCAGTCTGTCTAATGTTACCTGTATGGAAGTTTTCAGGCCTGTCCTTTTGACACTGGACAACCAATTGGTTCCTAACTGCACATCATAAATAAAGATAACTGATGTTTTTAAAACATACAGTTATAATATATGCACCTTTAAAGTAAAAAATTGGAATTTGGCAAAAATAAATTTTAACTTGTAACACTCATTTCCAAAAGTACTCATGTTGTAAGAAAAAAAGAACTTTTTATGGAGAACCTAAGGAAATGCCTCTTCATTTTTAAAAGAATCCTTTTAGTGTTTCTCAAGCCAAATCCTATAGCTATCTTTTACACTGCACTATCTGTAGTAAGACATTTCTGGCCTAGTCTAGCCTCGAAGTCTGGACCAGCAGTCCCAAATAATCACACTCAGTCTTATATTAATTACAGGCTATTTGACCTATGGCTCAGGTATATTACTTGCTAACTCTTACTGTTAAACTAACCCATGATTCTTATCTTGTTTAGCTTGGTACCTTTTCTCAGAGCAGCATTCTCATCTTCTTTCCTCTGTGTCTGCTTGCATCTGTCTCTCTGCCTTTCCTCTCCCAGAATTCTCCTTGTCTGGTTGCCCTGCATTTATTTCCTGCCTGTTTTGTGGCCAATCAGAATTTTATTAAACCAATAAGAGTGACAAATATTTACAATGTACAAGAACATAATCCCACAGCAATTGTCTACTGTATAAGGTTAAGATCCACATTTAATCCATTTCTTGAGCTATCCTTTGTATTTCATTATCTTCTTTATGCAGATTAAGGTCTATATTCATTGTTTAGGAACATCTTAAATGCTTTACTACAGGATTTGCTCTTTTAAAATTTTTTATTTATTTATAAAATAAAGTCTTTTCTTCCATGTATCCCCCTGACCCCCCCTCCCTCCTCCCAATCACTCACAGTCAGCCTTCAGCCTTCCCTCATCCCTCTATCTCCTCCCCAAAAAGAGCAAGAAGTCCCAAGGTGGGTCAGCTCACATGGCTCATCCACTCCAGGCAAGTCCGATTTCTTCATCCCAATATTAAGACTGGGTAAGGTGTTCCTCTGAAAGGAATGGGCTCTGAGATGCCAGCCCATGCGCTGGAACACAGTTTGATCCCACCCCTCAAGACTCCACATACTACCCATGCCAATTGACAGTTGCCTACCCTTACAGGGCCTAGCTCCTTTTCCCAGTGGTTCCACAGTGGATGTTTTTGATTCAAAGACCTCCCCAGAACTCCAGCGAGCCATCATTATGAGAATTTTCCTCATAATTCCTATCCCCTTGCCCATATAGACTCTCCTTGCCCACTCTCAGCTGGACCAGGAACTCAGCCCAGTGCTCAGCCATGTATCTCTGCCTCCACCTCTATTCATTGTTGAATGTAGGTTCTGTGATGACACACTTGGTTATTTATTTGATTATAGGGGAAGTCCTATCTAGGCACCCCCTCCACTATTGTTTGGAGACTTAGCCAGGGAAATTCTGTGAGTTCTTGGACATTTTCCTAGCACACAGTCTTTTTCTAACCCCATATTGGCTTCCTCTATTAAGATATCTACCCTCCTCTTTGTTGCTCCTCTCACTCAGCCATCTCCTCTCATGATTTGTTTCTATCTCTTCTTTGTTACAACCTGTTTTGCTCCCAATTTGTTCAGGATATTTTCTCTTTATTTCTCTTCCTAGGGGAAACCTTGGATGTCTCTCTCTAAAGTTTCTTCTGATCCCAAGCTGTTCAGGGGTTATGGTTTGCAGCTTGGGTACTATCTACTTTTTGTCTAAAGTCCACTTATGAGTGAGTACATCCTGTGCCTATCTTTCTGGGCTTGTGATACATTGCTCAGGAAGCTATCCTCTGAATCTACCCATTTGCCTGCAAATTGTAGGGTGTCATTTTTTTTTCTTTTACTGCTGAGTAGTACTTTGTTGTGAACCAACCTTTTACTGAAATTTTTATTTGACCTGTTGTTTTCTCATCTCTATCACTAATTTTGTTTGGATTTTGTAGCCAAATTGATCTCTTCCACCAATTGGTACCAGAATAACCAGAGACTTAATATTAATTACACACTGTTTAGTTGTGGATTACAATTCTCCCTAGGGTTAAATTACATCTTAAATTAACCCATATATACCCTTACATCTTAAATTAACCCATAATTATTGATTTATGTATCATTACATGTGTCATGCTTTACCTGTGTTCCATTACATCTTGTTTCCTTGGTGACTTTCAGTGTTGGCCCCAATCCAGCCTTTGTTCTCCCTTTATCTCTCTTGAATTTTTCCCATGGCTGTATCCTGCCTTGCCATAGGCCAAAGCAGCTTTTTTATTAACCAATGGTAGAAACACATATTAATAGCATACAAAAAGACACTGTACTTCCCCTTTTCAGCAAAGTTTTAACTTTAACATAGTAAAGATACATATAATAAAAATAGTTACCAAACAAGAATTATACCTTAGTCCATTTGTATTTAGCAAAATTAAGGAAAATACTCTATCATCCACCCAATTTTTATGAGTCTAATGTTTTATATCTAATTTACCTCTTATCATGACTAAGTAAAACTATAATTATAACTATCTAGTCTTTAAGTGCATTAAAGACTCCAGAATGATATAATAATATCTTAGTAAACAAAAAGTACATTTTAAGCAACTTCCAAGATTCTAGAAGTGGCAGAGACATCTGACTGCATAAACAGTCACTCAAAGTTCCTCTTCTATTTTGGAGCATCTATGTTTAGCCTGTAGGCCTGGAGTCTCTTGCAGACTTTTTAGTAAAGGAACAAATATGAAGGACTGTCTTGCCTACAGGCAAATTTTGTTAGTTATTTTCCTCTGTGTCCTATAGAATGTCTGTCACTTTCTTCTGTGAGACAGGAACCACAAAGGCCATCTCACCTTGTTTAGGAAAAGTTCAGTGGTTATTTTCCTATGGGTCCTGCCTGTCCAGTTTATACAACATACTGTCCAACAGTCCAGGCAAGAGCAGTTTATTGCCCAAAGGCTAGCCTTTTCCATATTGTGAGTGAATTCCATATAGTTTCTTTGATGCCCATTATCTTCTTTGAAGTAATTGGTGCTGCCAGGAACACATGTGTCTCATTGTCCAGAAAAGTCTAAGTTCTTACAATATTTTAAATACCATATTCTGTAGGTCTTTGAAGTATTTGAAGATTACCTGTCTAAATGAAATATATCTTTGTATACTTAAAAAACTAAACTAATATGACTATAAGTTTCATTATTACAGATGAATGACTATTAATTTGCACTTTAAATTATACATTACATTTTAATTGAGCTGCATAAACAAAATACCTTATACAAGAGTAAAATATACATATAACATAACAATTTACCTTAAATTTGTATCAATTAACAAAAATCCATACCATAGTAATTTTTGAGATTAGCAGTGTCTTTTGGATTAAGTATGTTCAATAATCTACCCTTTAAAAATTATTTCTATATTATATCCCCCATTTTCTTTAGAAATAGACTTCTGAAATTAACTCCCTTGTTTATCTTTTTTTTCTTTTACTATGACCAATAACAATTTATAGCCAACTCTCCTAAAATGAAAACAAACATTTATAATCAACATTTGGGGAATTTGAGTGTAGTTTTCTGTATTATTTCCTGCTGACTGGGGGTGCTGGTAATCTTATGTGGATGCTTGAAAATTTGAAATTATAGTTAAGCCTTTGTGATAGTAGTTTGTGAGGCTGAATTGTCTCAGCCCATTGCCTTGAAGCTGTTCTGGATATTGGATTATTTAGACCAAGGTTGTCATCAAAGACCTTTCAAAGTATCTTGGTCACTCAAATCATATTATCTTGGAAGCAGTTGACACGTTCTCATCTTACATGGTAATAAAAGCAGTACCTCTTTTCTAAAGCAACATATCCTTAGACCCAAATTTTGAAGTCAAGATACCTTTAAAGTATATATGTAGGTTTAACTTAGCAGCTCTAACGGTCAAATGTCTCTCTACAGTTAAAAACCACAAAGACAACACAATAATATAAGTATCTAGATTCTGAGTATTTTCCATCTTTACATGGCTCTTTTTATTACTCCACTTTTAAAGAACTTTCTCCACCCCTTCTCATTTTCTCCAAGCCTATTTATAGTTTTAAATATACTGTAACCCATTTAGAGGATTTTTCCATCTGAATCTGTCCTTTTTGTGTGTCTGTAACCTCTTTCTGAACAGAAGACTTTTTAAACTGTTAAACTGCATGAATAAGATAAAAGCAGTAGCTTTGGTTGCTAGCTTTACCCCACTTGGCTTTTCAACATGCCATAGGTACCAACAAGTCATGCTTACCTCCCCAATTCTGGGAAAAAGTGTTAAGTATCATGGAGCTATACTTTTATCTCTTTGGTTGTACTCTGAAGCCTGAAAGTAGCAGCTGGGAGAAGTCTCTTTATACTGAGGCCTGTGAGAGACTGCAGGAGTCTGCCATGGTACTGCTGAAGCCCACTAAGGCCAGGGGATGAGGCTTGGTACCTCAACCCACAATGAGTGATATAAACTAGGAAGCTGTTTTTGCTTCTTTTTTTTGTTTGTTTGTTTGTTTGTTTTTTAAAACTCTCTCAGGTTTTACGTGGACATTCATGATGTTTGGGCATCAATTGTAGCTGAATGAATCTCTCCTGCCAACCAGTACCTTAATAACCAGTCAGAGGCTTAATTAAAAACTCTTTGGTCTATGGCTCACACTTTTTGCTAGCTAGCCCTTACATCTTAAATTAAGCCATAATTATTGATCTATGCCTCACCACATATCTCATGGCTTTACCTGTGTTCAATTGTATCTTGTTCCCTATGACTCTCAGCATCTGCCCTGACCCCATATTTCTTCTCCTTTTATCTCTCTTGAATTCCCACCTGACTGTGTCCTGTCTTGCCATAGGCCAAATCATTTTTTTGTTAACCAAAGGTAGCAACATATATACACAGCATACAGAAAAATCATCCCACAGCAGGGTTTTTCAGTATTTCTATCTCTTTCTTTATTAATTCTATTTTTATATTATAGCTCAACTTCCTTATTTTATTTATCTGACTACACTTTCTTGGGAAATATTTAAGTTCTATTTGAGTTGTACTATCCTATTTTAAGTCATTATTTTGAATTTTACTTCTGAAGTGTCATGTAAGTCACTTTGATCATGATTCACTAGTATGAGTTGGTAATTTTTAATAGGAGATCTTGTTCCATTTCATGCTACTCATAATTTTGCACTTTGATCTGCCTCCTTGGGGTGAGAATATTGGTAAAATATTTTGTGGTTTTTCTTTTAATTTAGGTAGCCCCTATTCTTTCAATAGAGTTGTTTGCAATGACAAGGGAAGACTAAGTTGTAGTACAGTTTCATGATGTTTTTGCTTAATAGACAAGTGTTCTGAGCACCAGGCTCAATGTGTCGTCCTATCCTGCTGGTTGAGTATTGTCTTCTGAAATAGTCATTGTCTGGTTTAACCACTCTGGTAATAGAGCAGCAGGAGACTAAAATACAATTTACTTCTTAATTTCTAATTGGTTTAGGGATATAAAGGACTGTGGTAGTAATGTGTTATGAGTGAATAACAAAGGAAAAAGTGGGCAATCACTGGGAGATTAATACATATTGAGTTGCCAAATGAGAAGTAGAAGAGAGAAATATAAGTAGAGACAGAATAACTGAGGCAGAAATGGCATAAATGTGCAAGAGTTAATGATAGACTAAAATTAGTACATAAATATATATATTCAGATACAATGTCAGATTAGGCTCTGGGATTTGGACAGTGTAACAGTAAGAGGAATGGGTGTGGAAAAAGAGGAAGAAAAAAGGAAAGTGAGAGTGTGGGGCGATGTTACCTATTACAATGCCCTGTTGTACTAAATAGATGAGAAATAAGCTGTAGGTAAGAGCAGACAGCTGAGTGAAGATGAAAATAATAAAATCAGCAGTCTAAATATTTACATCTCCTTGGTAAATTCATTGCTTTCTGTTTCTTGTTTTTGTCCAGGATATGCTTTATTGATTTTTACCACTCCTGCTTTGCTCTTATGGGCTCATAGCTCCAGTTGGGTCTGATTTTCTTGACTTGACTACTCTTTTGACTGCAGATAGCTGAGACAATCCTTGTCTCACTATGGTTGTCCTGTTCCCACCTGGTTGTACCTAGCTGGTGCCTGTATAGTGCCGAAATCACAGTTTAAAGGTTGTGTTTATTCTGATGTTATGATGATGGCATTAGTATCAGCCACTAGGAAGTTCTGCTGTGAAATCCCTACTAGCACAGAGCTCATAGAGTTTCTGGCACAAGCTGTTTACTTCAGTTTATGTGGGCTCAAACACACTCATAACTACAAGTCCAGTTCAATGGGAGAAAAAGTTCATAGGTCTAATGACAGAAGAGGTCCATTGAAGCTGTTGCGGTTCAGTGACTGCAGAAGTAGCTGATGAAGTAATAAAATATTTCTGCTCTTTTTGTTGCTCAAACTGGAATTAGACACTTGGTTCAATTTGCTTCCAGTCTACCATGTTACCTAAAAATATAGTTGTTCAACTTTTTAAGTTGAAGGTTTAATTTAAATAAGAACAGTGTACCAATCTTTCATATACAACAATCTATTTGTAATAACTTAGGGATGGGAGAGGTATGCTTTTTACATCTGTTTTGTTTTTAACTTCCTTTTTTCAGCATATTTTTATTTATTATTTGGTGATTTTGCAACATATACCCCATTAAAACTCAGTTATTAGTCCTCTCAGTTTCATACCCACTCTTATGATCTCCCTATTTACAAAAAAGCCCATTCATGCTGCTCATTTACTTACTGGAGCATAATTAATTTCTCTGTGGCCAGACACTTACAGAAAACAAGTCTTTCCTCACCCACACCCCTGCCAGATGCCATCAATGCAGAAGTGAAGCACTGTGTCATTTAGCTATGTTCTAGCCTTGAGCTCTTGTATACGATGGCATCTTTTTTTTTTTTTTTTTCTTTAATGAGTGAGTACATCTTATCTTGAATTATTTGGTTTAGTCTTTTCCTACTTGGTCTCACAAGCTGACTATTGCCAGTTCTTCAGTGTGCCTTTCCACTCCATCTATACTTATGATTTAGAGAAATATATACATTTCTATGACTTTAAATCCCATATGTGTTCTCACATATTCACGTTGACTTGCTTGCTTGAGACTTTCCTCATAGGCTTTAGATTCAAGTACTCACCTGCACCCTTGGTCACCTCTACCTGAGCACCTCTAATTTAATGTGTCCTAAGAGACTTATAACAGCAACATCTCTAAAGTATCATCCCATGCCCTTTGTATTTTCTGTATTCAAATGCCCATCTACTTATGTGAGTAAGCCAGAATTTTGGATTCCTCATTCTTACCAAAATCAAAAGATCAATTCATTAATTTTTATACATTGTCCTTAAATATCTCTCAGTTTTTTTTACTTCTCCCATCCTGTGCTAAATTATAGCTACCAAATACTCTATTGATTGTCAGCAGCACAAAAGAGGCTCTAAGTTATTATTGCACAACCTGTTTACTGGGTTTGACTTAAAATATATCAAACTAACAAAACTAAAATGAGACACTAGGTGGTATCCTGAGCATAGGAAATCTCAAAGCCTGCCCCCAAAGTGACACACTTCCTAATAGTGCCACTCCCATATGTGATTATGGGGCCAATTACATTCAAACTACCATAGTCCACCCCCTGTCCCCTACAAGCTTTTTAATAATATAATAATTTAAAATGTATTTAGTCCAAGCTCAAAAGTCCCCACAGTCTATCACAGTCTTTATAATGTTTTAAAGCCTAAAGTTCAAAGTCTCTTCTGACATTCATCTCGTAATCGTAATCATCTGTAAAAAGAAATCAAAATACAAAAGGACACTTCCAACATATAATGGCACAGGATACACATTATCATTCCAAAACACAGGAAAGGAAGCATAGTGAGAAAATACTGGACTAAAGCAAGTCCAAAAATCATCTAGGCAGACTCCAAACTTTGCATCTCTATGTTTGATGTCAAAACACTCTTCAGATGTCCAACTTCATTTATCTTTATTGACTGTTGATCTCTCTTGGGCTGGTTTCACTCCCTGTTAGCAGCTCTCCTCAGCAGGTATCTCACAACTCTGGGATCTCTAACATCTTGGGTTCTCCAAGGAAATCCAGTTTTCAATCTCACAGCTTTGTGCAATGACCTTTCTATTAGGCCTCGATTCAGAGACACCCCTGACACATGCTTGGCTTCAGTGGCTTTATTCCACAACTTCTTTTTTTTTTTTTTTCTGGTGCTGAGGACTGAACCCAGGGCCTTGTGCTTGCTAGGCAAATGCTCTTCCACTGAGCTAAATCCCTTACCCTTATTTCACAACTTCTTTCTTCTGTCCTTAACTCTAACCCAGAAATGGGACTGAAGGTGCAAAGTTCTGCTGCTTGCTGGGGCTGGAATATGGCTCTCTTGTTAAATTACATCTTCACAGCTTTCTGTCCTTCACTGCCTAAGCTTAGCTGCCTTGAAATTTGCTCTGTAGACCAGGAGTAGCCTCAAATTCAAATATCTGCTAGCCTCTGCTTTCCAGTGCTAGGAATAAAAATGTGCCCCACCATACCCAGTTCTAAGCTCTTTAGGTTTTTGTTTCACTTATTGGAAATTTAGTTGGGTGAGATCCTTCCCTGTCCCATTATTTTTTTAAAGTTTATTCTATTACAAATATTTATACTTAGAGAAGTATATGTCATATGTAATTACACAAATATAAAATGTATTTTGATTAGAATTCTGCCAACTGTCTTTTTAAAACTATTTCAGTACTTTTTAAAGTTTATTAACAGCCTATTTACAAAAGCCAGAAAATGAAATTAACCTAAATGCCCCTCAACACATGAATAGATGATGAAAATGTGATACATATATACAAAGAAATACCACTTATCAGCAGAAAAAAAAGAAAAGAAAAGAAAAGAAATTACTAGGCAAATAGGTAGGCTTAGAAAAGATCATAATGAGTGAGGAAACCCAGATCCAGAAAGACAAATATTGTAAGTTCTTTCTCATTTGCAGTTCCTAGCTCCAAATCTTTAGATGCTAATATACAAAAGGGGGTAACTACAAAGAAGCAGTAAAGTGTAAATGGACCACGTGGGATTTTTGGAAGGAGAATATTGCATATTGATATGAAGTAGGAAATTTAATGATAGGGAGGGGGCTCCAACTGAAGAGAAGAGAGGGAAGTTAGTACAGAAGGAGAACAGGAAGGAGAGCAAACAACAGCAAGATAGTGTAATAAAGCTTCGAGGAATCACATTGTTTTATGTTTACCTACAACAATACAGAATATTTATAAATATACATATACATATGTACACATACATTAAATATAATAAGCATACACTTATATCTTAAAGAAAGTTAAGCTGCCTGGGCTGACCATGTACCAAAGATGAACAAAAACCATAGAATCACCCATAAGAAACCTCCTTTCTAATGGTTTGTCAGGGTAGCCCAAGAGATTCACAAAGCAGTATCAGTTATTGATGTAACTCCTGATGTCTCTCAAGGATCAAGGATGAGCACAAACACCAAAAATCTAGGGAGTACAACTTGTATGATTTAAACTACATTCAGCTTGAAAGCCTCTTTCTTGAGGCAACCATGATTCCAAATCTTTATCATGTCATTTGCATATTGAATTACAGTTATTTGAACAGATCTCTTTAGTTTAACAAAATAAAAATTACTCTTTGAAACAAAACAAAATAGCAACTTCCCAATTAAAACAAAGATAGTATAGAAAGGTAGCTCATGAATATCATTCCAAGCCCACTAAAGCATATAACCCACAAATATAAAGCAGAAGTTTCTAGAGAACCTTTTTATACTTCTTTTGTAATGAAATAACTTTACAACTGTTATTAATTGACTTAAATCACCAGAATATAATTTAGAATTATTTGACTTCCTAACCTTAATAAAATGTTATTCACAAAACTTGAAAGGCCCCAGGAAGTTTTCATACATAATTCTCTATATTTTCTGTTAAGTTTTATTTTGTATTTATTTAAAATATTTTTCCATACCTACCACTGCTCCCCCCTCTTCCCTCCTGTCAGTCCTCCCTCAGCCTCCTCCAACCCCATTCCCCCATCCACTGCCCCTAAAGGTCAAGGAATCCCAAGGTGAGTCAGTTCCCTTTACATATCCAGTTGAGTAGGTCTGAGTCCCTCATCTCAGTATCAAGGCTGAATTAGATGTTCCTCTGTAGGGAATGGGCTCCAAGATGTCACTTCATGCACCAGAAATATACTCTGATCCTACTGCAAGAGACTCCACAAACTGCCCACACTGCCTGACTTTTGTCTACCTTTGGAGGATTTGGTTCCTTTTCATGAAGGTTTCTCAGCAATTATTTGAGAGTCATTGAGCACCCAATAGCTTCAGTTAGCCATCTCTGTGGGTCTCCTCCTCATGGTCCTGATCCCTTTGCTCATATACTCTCTTCTCTCTCTCTGTTCAGCTGGACCAGGAGCTCAAACCTGGTGCTTAGCAAAAAAATCTCTGCTTCTTCATCTATTCATTGCTGGTTGAAGTGTCTCTTGGACTGATTGGTGCAGAGCCCTCTATCCCATTTTTTAAATCCATTTATCTCCTTGAACACAGGATTTATTTCCTTTCCATTTCCTGGTTTTCTTTTTTTTTTGTCCTCAAAATTTACATTCTGTAATTTACCCTGCCCAGTTTGCTTCTGTTGATCATAAATCCTTATAAGCATGAGCGCAAGTAACCGCATGACAGGGTCTATACTAGGCTGTTTTGAGATTTCTTCTGACAAAGAAATTAATCCCAAACTCTTCATGTTAGCCTTAGGCAGACTCTTTGGAAAAAGGCAAAAGGCAGCTACTTTCTTCACCAAAATACTTCAAGAACAATCTCTAGGCAACAATACAAAAATTCTTCCTTTCTGAAACCTCTTGAGTGAGTTCCTGACAGTTCTCTGACATAACTCTTAGCATCTCTCTCTTCTATGCTTCTACTAGGATGGCCCATTAAGCAATGCTTAAAGCATCCATTGCTTTAATAATCCAAAGTATCTAAGTCCATAATACTCCAAACAAATACGTAGTCAGGCCTATCATAGAAATACCCCACTCCCTGACCAACTTGTATCTTAATTAGGGTTTCCATTGCTGTGAAGAGACATCATGACTATGGCAACTCTTATAATGAAAACATTTAATTGGGGTGGCTTGCTTATAGTTTTTGAGGTTCAGTCCATTATCATGATGACTCAGAGTATGGCAGAGTGCTGGAGTTGAGAGTGATACATCTTACAGGCAAAAGGAAGTTCACTGACACACTGAATGGTATCTGAGTATAGAAAAATCTCAAAGCCCAACACCACAGTGACACACATTCTCCAGCAAAGCCGTACCCACTCCAAAAAGAGCCACTTCATATGAGTTTATGGGGATCAATTACATTCAAATTACCACAATTACTCTACTCATATGCGCGGTGGGTAGTTTGTACTTGTTTTGTGGTCTATGGTAAGGCTAACCCATTCTGTGTATCCTTTCTCTGGAATACTTTATTGAAGTATTATATTCCCTGCTTTTACAGTGTACATAAAATTTTTTTTTGCAAAATTACTTATTATTTAATAATTTCTTGCTGTGACAAAAATTGACATTTAAGTTTATAAATAAGATCACAGTCAATTGACTTCTTCTATAAAGAAAAGGAGTTTAGGACTTCATTCTGAGTTCATATCAATCAATTAGAATATGAAATCCTTGTATAAAATAATGTTTAATACAATAATTCCATGGGAAAAGGTGTCTCATTTTGAATTTAATAGATACAAAAGCTGGCATGAGTTTTCTGGATAACTACTCTAAGGACTTATCACACCAGATTCAATAGTAATTGGGATGTTAATTGTTCCATCCTTCTGATTATGTCTGAGTATTTCACTTCTTTTCTGGATTGATTGGAGAATGTCAGCAAATAACCTGATCATCCCTTTTCTTAGCTTGAGAGTCTCATTTTAGTATGCTAATTTGCAAACTCTATTTAAGGACATATACAAAGTAAAATCAATGTATTTATAACCTAATTACTGGTCTATATTGATTCACACTCCAGATATCCTGTTCACATGGTATTGTTTTCACTAACTGCTTGTCAATACAACCTTGGTGTTAGGCTGTGCTAATGCACTGCTTTCTCTTCACAAACTGTAGCAGCAGCTGCTGTTCTTCCCACTGGAGGACTGTGCTGCCCAAGTTTCTCCTATCCAATGCATGCTAATAACACTTCAAATTTATGTGACACCCAATATCAGCCAAGTCGTGAGCTCTGTACATAGTATAAGGTTACAAATGGATCTCAGTCAATTAATGGCTTTACAGTAAAGAAACCTTGGCTCTGGAACACAAGTCTCTCATCCCAAAGTACAGAAGAGGAGTAAGGAGTTTACTGGAACAGCTTCATAACAGCAGAACACATTTAGGGTTTAAATATGTACAAACCAAATTACTTGTTCTTAAAAATGCTGGTGACCTTTCAACTTTAGGGGTCACAAATTTGCCAAAATATGTCATAAAGGACAAGAAAAATGAATCCATATTATCTCAGCATTTTTCTGATTAAAAAACAAAAACAAAACAAACAAATTGAGTCAATATTCTCAGTTTGGATTGGTCATTCTCTAGCAAAGAAACCACAAATCTGGACTCTGGAGTATAGATAAAAACTGGATCAAGAGTTGGTAATGACTTCAGATTTGAAGCTCTGGTTCCTCGGGGTTGCTTAGACTGCCATTGATTTACTCATTCCATAGAGGTGGAAAGAGAGCGTCAGGGCAGAGAAGTTTAATTAATCCTGAATGCATTTGCAAGTTAAGAATTGTAAGCCTGAAACAGTTCCTGCCCTAACATGATTAGCAAATATTGACTTTTAAATATAGTCATAATGTGTCATCTGAAACCTTTGATAAGTAGCTGAAGTACTTCCCTGACTGGCATCTTATTAAATTAGATCAGGTAGTGTTGAAGCAGATTACACAAAGACACCAGAATGAAAAAAGTCAGACCTAACGGTTTTAACATTGATTTAAAAAAAGTCTGAAGTTGGACACACAACTTTTACACTGCATTATGTGTGTTAGCTGCCTGTTTTCTCTTGACAGATTTTTAAAGGATGTAATAATTTTGAGGTGCAATTGTAGTAAATATTCAGAATTTATAATTTTATAGCAACTGTAATTAGTCATCAGACTATGAATGTTGATCATGGCATTTTAGTTTCAAAGAAAGTTTACTTACAAATTACGAGCTTTTGGAATAAAACTATGGTTTAAAGATGTATCCCACTAGCTCACCTCTATAAATATGGTCAATCTCCTCAATACTCTTCATATGCTTTACCTTTCAAGTGTGTCTAAGTCATCTATGAGGAGCATTAAAAGGTGTGATACTAATCAGCTGTCCCTTGACAGATCTTCCTTTATTGGTTAGTTCTCAAAGGCTGCATATGTACTCTGCTTGCAATAGGATGAGAATGAGGAGAGGAAAGCCTCTAAATGTCATCAAAGCAAATGATCTGTGAACGTTGCTTCAAAGCTCCTCATTAGTCGCCAGTGGATTTGGCTTCAAAGCTTGTGAATCGGTTTCCCTGGGAAGAGGGCATGACAACATGCCCATCTTGGCAAGAAGACTTCTGCTCAAATAGCAGGATACATTAATTCTTGCTTGATATATAAAATTAATTAGAGGATTAACAACCTTTATGAAATTTTGCTCACTTTTTATCCTGTCCTTAAAAAAAAAAATAGACCCCAGGCCTTTTGGATTTTCAAATGAAATTGCAAATTGACGAGTGTTCAAATGGTGCTTGACTAAAAGGAACAATTAAAAAGTCTATTGCTAACAATGAGATGGATCAGCTGATGTTTTTACGGATTAATTAGTTCCTCAAACTAATTCTTTCTCCAGCAACAGACTGAAGGCATTAGAGCTCCTGTGGGCAGATAAGGATGCATTAAAAACAGGTGTTTCTCACAGACGTGTGCATGCATGCATACTTAGACACATATGTAGTTCAAGACTGCAGATACACATGCAGAAATCTTTACAGATTTAAACCATAAAGACCGGGTCCAAGTCCTCAGAGACATATTGCACCACAACTACAGTTTGACTGTTGCAATCCCTCTGTCAAATTAAAGGGTCTTATTGTTCATAATTTAATCATAAAGTAAGAGAAATATTTTAGGTATATAAGTAATATATTCAGATAAATTCATTCTTATTTTCTTTTTTACTTCCTCACCTGTACCAAGCTCATAAGAATCTTTACCTCTTAAGAAAACTTCGCTCTCTGAGGAAATTGTTAAATGTTCACAAATAAAGAAAACATTTCTCCCTGTATTTACCAATTCTGTATTTCAACCTACCCTTTTCACAAAGTATCTGGAATGTTTGGAACTAAATTTACAATGATAAAAACCTATAATCACATCTACATTTTTCCCCTGCAGATTGAGAATTTCTTCCAATATTACACACTGCCAGATCCCATCAAAAGTTTTAAAACAGTATCCACAAATTGAAACTCCCAAGACTATCCCAAAAGTACATGGAATATGGACATAGTTTTCTTCTTCAAAATCTATTTATTAGATAATATTCTAAAAAAAAGTTCATTTTTCTTGGGCTACCCTAAAGTCGGATCATTCTATTGCCCGATTGTACTGAGTCAGTCTCATAGAGCATAAGCATTGAGACGTGGAGCCAATCCTTCGTTATTGTGCTTTACCCTCTCCACTGAGCATCCTGAAAAGATGCACAATAAGTGCCAACTGGAAAAACAAGTTTCTGGTCTTGTCAAACCAATTATACTAGTGTGGAATGAAGTGAGGTTTGCCATTAGGTGAGTTGAAAATATCTAAGTTCTCTAAAAGGATTTTGATAGCAAAAACATCCTCATTTATTTTGGGGTATTTGTGTGAGAAGTATATGAATAACGGTGTATGTTTTCTCTGAATGGAGAATAGGCTGTGATCCTCTAATACAACATGTACAAAAAACATGCACAGGAGCTGGATGTAAAGAAGAGCCATGGTTGAAATCAAACCTATTTAATTAAAAAGCCATGATCTACCCAACCTTTTGCTTGACAGAATGATTCAAGCTCTGCACTAAGACCTCTGCCCAGTGACCTTAAGAGGCAGATGGTGGCTAAGGGAGCAATGCCATCTTGTAGTTGCTTTGCCAGGTTCCCCTAGGTTGTTATGGGAGCAGATCCCACAGATGCAGACACAGGAGAAGCAGTCACAAAGGGAGCAAGGTGTCATTTTGATTATGGAGACTTGCTAGTCATTTAGGCTTATTTTATTTTGACTATTTGATTTTGAGACAGTCTCAGGTCTCCAGGAGGTGTGTGTGGGTGGGTGGGGGGTGAAGCGTGCAAAGCTACTTCAAAGATTTCCTACAACTTCTCATCACCTTGACTTTACTCCTGAAGTGCTGAGATTACAAGAGTGCACTCACAATTCCCATTTACATGAGGCTAGGACTTGAACACAGGACTTTCTGCATATCTGGCAAGCATATTACCAACTGAGTTCCAGCTGTATTTTAAATGGCCTTTAGACAGACATTTCAACATATTTCATTCTATTCTGAAAAATGGTTTTGACAACTGATATAATCAATTGATATCTCTAGACAGCATCGACTCCTTTTTTTATTGAGTCCTACAAGAAAATGCATCAGAGTACACATTCTGGCAGATGACATAATAATTAAGATGACATAACAGTTAAGTTCTGCTTCAACAAATCATTTTTTTCAGGCATACTAAACTGTCCTTCAGCCACAGAGGCAACACACACCATCTCCAGAAAGAAAGAAATCCATGTCCATCATGGCTAAAATTCCAATTAAATTTCATCTCCAGCAGCAGGCTTTATATCTTCACTGGACAATGTGAATCACTGTTGATGCTGGGAAATGCACTTTATGGGCCTCCATTGTCACAGAGAATCTACTTCCATGAGAACTTGTTTTATATTAGTAAATAAAACATCATTTGACATTTTTGTCACTTCTGATGTCTAGGTGCTGACGAAAATAATGGAAATGCTCAGAGGTTATGGGACATTGTTTATCAAGGTGTAAGTAGCACCATTCAGCTGGATGATTGATCCCTGCTGCATACTTTAAAGCTCTTTTCATTGCTTATCGAAACCTTTTAAGTAATGCATTCCTCTCAGATATCATTTTATGTTTGGAAAGCTTTATAATTCATAATGAAAAGTTGCTTGTTTGCCCCAGGTGAATCCATAGTTTCAATTACTCTCTGTGCACATGCTTGGACTCCATTTTGACCAGTGTTTATGGTGTTTGGCAGTTTTTCAGTAACTACTTTTCTCTAATGTGATTGATTTCTTACATAATGCACTGCTTTGGGTGTACAGAGCTGAAATAGTCTTAGTGGACAGAAAGGAAAGCACAGACTTTGTTCATTGACATCATAAATGTTGGAAGTGCCTCAAATTATACAGTTAGCCTTAATAAACACAACCATGAAAAGCATGGGTGATGATGAGGCCTTGACTGGGCCACCAATATTCACTGTGTTCCATGCTCATTCCTTTTCTTTAGTCCTAAGGGAAAGAAACATCAAAATTTACCAAACCAGAGCCAATAAAAGACAACACTTTTCTTTGTGTACACATGTTTTCTGCAGGCTATCATGGGCTCTTCTTCAGCAAAATTATGTAAAACATGTACTCTGATTTATTCACGCGAGTCTACCCACCTTTGTACAGAAATATAAGAAGCTTGTTTGCATATACACAAACAAATGAATGAAGGCAAATGTCCCAGCTACAAAAGTCAAGCCATCATTAAGCCCAGGTTCACTATGGTATGAATATACAATATTGCCTGAACAATGGCAACACCCATCATGACATTCTGATCATCCACATCAGTAGTACGATCCAGGAATGTTTGAAGGTACCAGGGAAATGTGGCTCTTTGGTACTAGAGAGAGCTTTACTGGACCAAGCAGCCATTATCTTCTACTCTTTTATCTAAAAGTGTGAGGACAGATGTTGTCTCAAATGAATAGCCCAAAGCTGAAGTACAACACAGCATCCTGTACTCTGTCAGATGATGAACATGAATGTAGCCCAAAGGCTCAAGACCACTGGAAGTCATTGCTTTGCCCTGTCTTGATGACAAAACCACATGTGTTCTTGATGTAATATTAAACATTTACCTCTCATTCAGATCTTTAGCATTGCATATGTTTGTAGAATGGCTTTTATGAAAAATTAATTTAAAAATAAAAACATATTTATATTGAAGATAGCTCTCTTAGTGGCTGTTTATTATGCAGATAGCAGGACAGATGTTTTCTTTTTAAAATGAAAATCTGCTTAGACTTTCTTAGAGGACAGCAATTTTCCCCTTTTCTCAGTATCAAGAAAACTGAGATAAATTATCATTATGGGTAACAAAAACATGCTTACCAGCTTGTGTGTCTGATCAAGTTGATTTAAAAAATATTCCAGCTTTCATACATTTTGATTTCTAAAGTGGATGTCCCTAGAAGCTGTGGGAATCAAGGGCTTCAAAGAATGTGAAGGTGACTGCTTACAACTAGGTGAATAAGAAGAGAAGGGAGTGGCTCCTGACAACAAAGTTTATAGCTCAACCTAGATAGACACAACCCCAGAACCTCATGACCCAATCCTTAGCAGCGCAGAACTGAACATTGTAGTAAGAGGTTTCTGGGCCCGATGAGCGCCAGACCGACTAGTCCCGCAGTCCGACCTGCTGCTTGGCCACCAAAAGCGACTCAAAATTAATTATATTAATTAAATTCTGTTTGGCTTATGTCTCAGACATATTGCTAGCTAACTCTTTCATCTTAATTCAACCCATTTCCATTAATCTGAGTGCCACATAGCCTGTGGCTTACTGGTGTTACTTTTACATGTTGATTCTTGGGTGACTGGATGATGTATCTCCTGACTTTACCCTCCTTCCCCTATCTATGCTCTGATTTCCCTACCTACTTTTTTTTAAAATTTTTTTTGATTTATTTATTTATTATGCATACAGTTTTACAGAAGAGGGCTTCAGACCTCATCATAGATGGTTGTGAGCCACCATGTGGTTTTGCTGGGAATTGAACTCAGGACCTCTGGAAGAACAGTCAGTGCTCTTAACCTCTGAGTCATCTCTCCAGCCCCCTACCTACTTCTAAGACGCCTGCCATAGGCCAAGACAGTTTCTTTTATTATTAAATGATACTCACAGCATACAGAAAGGCATCTCACATCAGAACATCTCTTTATTTCGTAAGGACCCACTAAGAAGAACGTTTACTTAAAATTGCCATTACTGTCACCAGCAACAATGAAAAGCTTAATGTTGAACGTAGGAGATGAAGACACAAGTTCATACCAATACTCTTGGATTGACAGTTTTCTTGAATAAAGAATTGCTATGTTACTTCCTGATAAGATTGTCATTGACTGGAAGAGTTCAGCTTGTAAAGTGTTTGATGCAGGGGCATGAAGATGTGAGACTGACCTCCTGATCACTTACGAAAACTATACATGGTATCACAGGTTTGTAGTCGACGTTGGGGATTTGAAGATGGGCCAGTCCCTGAGGCTAGCTGGAAAGTATAGCTTAGTAAGCAAAACTCCAGACCATGAGAAATTACCTCAGAAAACAAAGTGAGTGTTACTAAAGAGTGACTGACATTCCAGGTTGATCTCTGGCCTTCACACATGCAAATGATTATAACTGCAATATTGACTCTTAATTTCCCAAGATTTGCATGAGAAGGGGCATTGAACTTGAGAAGTAAAAAGTAAGAAAAAAGGTGTTACAAAGAAAGGTGGGAAATAGTTTTCTCAAGTAAAACTTTTTTTATCATACAGATAGACCTTGTCATATAGATTTGGGCATGAAGGAAGCTTTTTCATATCTAATATGAAAGGAAGAATATGATGGGTACAGCTTAATAATTCAGCTAACTAAAATTTTCCTTTGTTTTTTTGTCTCTAGGCATTTTAAAAAAGCTCAACGTTGCACTTGGGAGATAAAGACACAAGTTTGTATCAATACTTGTGAGTTGACAGTTTTCTTAAGTAAATAATTGTTATGTCACCAGCATGTTTGGTTCCTCATGGCCAGTTGGAAATGTCATAGGTTTGATTGACAGCCGTGAGCACCTGCACATAGCACAGAGCTTGTACCTGTGATATGAAAACATTCTTATTTTATGCTTTAAACAAAGGTATACTCACAGAAATAACTGACAATATGTGACTGATAATTGCGCATCCTGAAAGAACTGAAATCTACTATTCACCAAGTCAGTTGTTAATATGGACAAGATATGCAGGAAAGAGACTACCACAGATGACAAGACAGTCATCTCATTCAGAACACCTAGGAAAGGCTGAGTTATTGACCTAGAAAAATAGAGCACTGGTGATTTGGCATGGCTTTGAAAGACAAGTTTGGACGTTCTTTTGTTTTGTTTGTTTGTTTGTAGAGTTTTTATTGTTGGTTTTTTTCCCCATTGGTTATGACATTTTGTTTTGTTTATTTGGTTTAATATCAGGCATTACAGTTTACATTTCTCAGACCCTTATTCAGAATTTACTTTGCAGATGGGAGATGCGATATGAAGAAGAGGTATTCTGAAATTATCATACTTCTGATTATTTACTTATAGCATGCTAATGTCCATAAGCTAATGATCTTATTCCTTCTATTTGTAGGTGAGCAGAGAAATAAGTCCACGATATATACCAATGGCAGCAGGCGTTTTCATATCTGGATATCCACTTCACTGTGCTTCCAGGTGTATCTATGAGTCTCTGGTAAATGTGGTTTACTGAGAAGAGCCCTGGTATAGCACACTTTCAAAACAAACAGTACAGACAAGTAGCATCACATCCTTGTTTGGGCTAAAATAGGGTAAGAACTGACTCTCCCCCCCCTTTCTAAATTGGAAATAGATTCTTTTCTCATTCAACATTTCCTGATTAACCCACCCTCTACTCCTCTCAGTTCTTCTCCATCTCCCCTCCATTCTGGATCTACTACCTTTCTATCATTCATCAGAAAATAACAGCCTTCTAAGAAATAACAACAAAACCTATCAAAACAAAATATAAAGATAAAAACCATCACAATAAAGTTGGACAAGGCAAACCAACAGGAAGAAAAAAGAAGCTGTCAGAGAAGCTGTGAGAACTAACTGTCCACATGCTGTGACTCCTCCCAGGGTTCTGCCAAAGCTCCCCAGATGTTTTTTAAAGACTATCTTTTACTTATTCTTTCACAATTTCATTCATTTATATACTACATCTTCACTATATTATAACTACCCCAAAGAGGTCAACAGCCTCTCCTTTCCATCATTTTGTTCAATATCTCCCTCCCTCCTTCCCCCATCTTATCTTTTGTTACTCATTTGATATAGTGTTGTTTGTCATAATGTTTTTTTGTCTGGCTTGATCATGTGGGGGGTCTCCTGTAGGTGACCATAACTGCTGTATCAAGTATGAGTATCCGTGCCACATTCAGAGGACAGCATTTCATAGCACTTATCCTCAGGTGACATTCTTTCACCCCACTCTCTGCAACATTCTCTGAGTCTTGATGTGGGCTATATAGATGTCCTTTTGGGGCTGAGAACTCAACACATTCCTATTCTTGGCACTTTAACTAGTCAAGACTCTTCATAACTGCTGCCTACGGGTGAGAGCAGCACTGACCTACATCACTATGCTTTGTGTCAGACTCTGACAGCTCCAACTTTCAAGTAGGAAAGTAATGAGTGCCTTGCTATTGCAAGGAACTTGCTCTAATGTTTTTGCTAGTGTTCAGTACTAGTTCTGTAACCATTTATAAGCTTGTATTTATAAATTGCTGTTTTACAGGCATTTCATTAGCCACACTTGAATAAAACAGCCAATTTGCTTTTTATCCCTTTCTAGAGTTCCTCTAGTTCTCTTGAGGAACATAAAACACACATCAGTACTGTCATTTCCTAGCTAGGAAGTGAGGCCCAGCAGCTGTCCGATGGCTCACAACTTTACTTAATATATAAGCCTTTATGAGTTCCAAGACCCAATTATCCCTCTGGGGCTTTCTCTACTGGCTGTTTGAGTAGGAAGGTTTGTGGATCACATGACATATGTCACTTGCTCACTGTAGTACCCCACCAGTGTAAAGCTGTGGCTAGAGAATAGCTATTTTACCAATGTTCCAGTCTAATCCCAAACATTTGATGGGCACAAGCAAACTAGCAGTATGGAGTATCCAGCATAACTGCCATTCAAAACGTTGTTGCAGAATACAGAAGGCTTGCCTTGTTTATAGAATTACTATGCTTGAAAATTCATCCATTGCCAGGAGTAGAGACTGAACTAAGCATTATTGGATCAGTGGGACCATGGGACTGTCTGCTGCCTGCCCAGGAAGGGAATGGGGAGTTGTGGAGAAGAAAAAATGACCTAATGTGGCGGGAGGGGGAAGGGACCTTGAATAAGGATATACAGGGATGGAAAAAAAAATTCAGAGGGAAAGCTGAACATAAAGTAATTGTATGTGTAGCAAATTATTTGCATTATCACCCTTGATAAGTCATGCTTATGATTTTTATTTTCTTTATAGTTATTGTTAACTTATCAGCATTTTAAATTCAATTTACTGTTTTTCTTGATAAATACAAAATAAATAAAGAAAAAAAAGAAAAGAAAATTCATCCATCTATTCAGCTTTCCAAGTATTCTGTTTTTCGTGTAAGATCTGATGTTTCTCATTTAAAATTGCACTGTTTTATTATCTTTCCCGGCAATGGTAGCTAATTCCAATGCCTTTTAATCATAGAAATCAGGTGTCACCTAAAATGCAAAACTTATGGCTTTGGCCATGATAATTCATGCAGTGTAGCTGGATTTTAGTAAAAAGATCACCAAACTGGACAAACTTGATGTGATCATTTTGTACTTTCCTAGGTTTGCATAACATCATGTGGCTGCAGAGTAAATGACTGAGTTATGATATTCTGTCGAGGAAAAACAAGTTCATCTGTAAATGATGAAGGCCACACATGCAAGTCCTGAAAACATCATTTGGGTAAACAACCCAACTGTGGATGAATTCAGCCTGTGGGTTATGAGCTTCATGCTGGAGTTAGTCATCTACCCTTTCTGTATCAGTAGATAGTGACAGCACATCCCTGCAGCTTGCTTTGAGGACCAAGTGGACTAAACTTTGTGAAATATATCCCAATTCCTGGGTCATAGTTAGTATACAGACTCTTCTTTCAAGGGAATATGTGTATTATAAGAGGCTACTATTTCTGGAACAGAGAGAAGTAGCACCAAGGGCAGAGAGTAAAGAAAAGATCTAGAGACAATGTTTCTTCTAACAGATATTGGTGTTTTAGAATATACCCAGAACAGACTTTTGCTTTCCTTAAAAAAAAATCTGTTTATTTTTATTTTATGTGTGTATGTGCCATGTGCCTACATAGTGCCTGAGAAAGCCAGAAGAAGGCATCAGATCTTCCGTAGCTAAAGTTTCAGATTTCTGTGAGCTGTCATGTGAGTGGTGGGAACCAAATTTGGATCCTCCGGAAGAGTAGCAAATGTTCTTAACCACTTAGCCATCTCCCTTACCCCAAATGTTTGCTCTCGAAACAGTTGTATTCATTAGTACACAGACTGTTTTAGTTTCTCGGACACAGCATTTATAAAGATAGCCAATTATATCTGCAAAAGAAAACTTAGCTTGTTCTGATGTGCTATGTGTCTGTGTGCACATGACTTTTCTACAGATCTGGCAATATTTGTTGGAGATATTTCCAATGGATTGCTTTGGCCAGGGCTAGTTCTGACCTGATTACGTTGACTGTAATTTCTTGGCTGCTCTCGCCTTGGGAGTCACTAATTTTCTTCACATGGCTCTTCCTAGGTTGTCCCATAGTCCACTTCTCTGTCTCTGGAATAATATAGGACAGGATAACAGAACTAAAATTTAGTTGAACAACAAAAAACGTTTCTGATAATGAACAATCAGACACAACATCCTTGAGCTGGCATGTGCCCCTCTTAGTCAAAGCTGTGCGGAGGCTCTTTATTGGTTATACAGACAGCCCTTCCTCTGACTGTCCAGATTCATCTGTTAAGACCCCCATCATGTACCCCTTGCATCTACTTTACTTTCTTCTCCTTGTCAATCCTGCTTTAAGAAGGTCTGTATTATCTTTTACTTGGACTGTATTATGGCTTCCCAAATATTATTTCTGGTCCCATTCTTTATCCTTTCAAACTTAGAATCTGGCTTTCAAAATGCCAATGGATATTTTTTCTTACGCCTAAAGCTTTTTCATGGTTCACTGCAGAGCACACAATAAAAGCTAACTTTCTTCTTGTTACATAGTTTTTGTGATTTAGCTGTGACATTGTGGAAATTTTCATACCTTTCCTCTTTCTGCCTATATCTGATAACCAAGCGATATAAAGTTTGTCATCATCCTTGTCCATCCAATGCAAACCTACCCTCATTTCTTGGTTAGTAGTTTACTACTCCAGGACTACAAATCACCTTTCCTTGTAACCTGTGGAATACTTCTGTTCTTGTACTAAGAATCTTGTCAGGTTTACTTCTTTTATTGCTCCAGAAGCCAAACAAAGCAAAACCATTCCTTCCTCTGGGCTATTTTCATGCACAAAATGGGAATTATACATGTGTTACACTGTGTGGTTTTCTTGGCATTGCTTCACATCTGTTTCCTTTATTAGGTAATTAAGCCTTTTCTTTCTTCTCTCTTTTAATTTTTTTTTTTTAAAGATGTAGTTTCAATGCATAGCCCTAGCTGGCCTATGTAGACCAAGATAGCCTAGTGATCACAGAGATCAGTTTGCTTCTGTCTACCAAGTGCTGGGATTAAAGTTGTGAATCACCATGCCTAGCTCAATAATGAATCTTTAAAATTGGGACCATTTCATTTACAGGTGTGTTTCTTCTCATTGCCATGTCCTGTAGGTACAAGTTAAATATCTAAATGTGTGCTGTAGACAGATCTACTAATGGTTACATAGTTGATCAAGCTGAAGAATCTATATAAGAATTATGTTGATATAAAATTCTAGCTTGGATAAAAGAAGACTATTAGCAAACATGCCTTAGATTTAAATGACTCTTAGACTGGGTAACTGTGACAGTAGTTGCTTATCATACGCACAAACTCTATAATTCTCTGAACTCTAATAAGTAGCCAGTATCTTCATTATTTAGCTAATGTTTTCACTTGAAAACTTTAAGAGTGGTGTCAATAATAACTAAGTGATAAACTTGAAGTTTCACATTGTTATGTAGCTCATTTTACAGTGCTATAAGTTATATTTTCCTACCTTTTTAGTGTTTTCTTTTTTTTTACAATAGTGCTTTTTTGTGTAAAAATAACTTTTCTGCTCATTTTGTGGAGATTGGTGAACAGTCAGTCACTATGGAAAAACTAAAATAAGGGACAATTTTTGAGAACTATATAACAAATGGTCTTTCAAGATAGAAATAGCCAGAAAAGTGTGTTGTTTTATTTGCAGAAGGGACCCACATCTTCCAAATGACCAACCCCATTCAATCCCATGAGGCATATAGAACATAAAATTTTTCACAGTTTTCATAAGGAGTAATAAGGGGGCATCATTCAACTACCACAGATTGCTCTGGGTACAACATTTTTCATCTGGAGAACAAATGTTTCTTCAAGAATTTTTAAAAAGTAATTAATTATTTTAAATGTATGTCAAATGTGAATAAAGGGACTATGGATGTTTGGAGAGCTCACATACACTAAGTTCAGTTTCGATTTATAAATTAAACACTGGCAAATGATCAATCAGCACTGGCCTCTAATTGGTTCTAGTATCTGGATAAAATAGAAATTGTTATTCTAATGACAGAACACCTCTTGGTGAAAAGAAGCATGGGCATACACAACAGTTAAAAGGGTATTTTTCCAGAATGTGCAACCCACACATTTAGCTCCATGCACAACTTCAAGATGGCATGTCTGTGACTGACTTGGGGCATTTTAATTAAAACAAAATAGTTTTCAAAGTGCCAAACATATGTTTATTCATTTAACTATTGTATGGCTAATAGAAAATATTAAACATTTAAAAGAAAGCTTGGCTCTTCATATGACCATACAAATAGAATTTAATTAAAACCATAAAGGGAGGCATCATGTCAGTTTACAGGCAAGGAAACACACACACACACACACACACACACACACACACACACACACACACACATGCATGCACACTCACACATGCACCTTTGATAATTTAGTTTTGTAGTCAGTAGACAATAGTGACATAAACAAACATACTTGCTCTTAAACTGGAAGAGACCTTCATCCCAGGAGGGCTAGACAACACCTAAAGCTGGGTCTGCTCTCTCACAGAGATATGGCTCCTTTTCCAGGATGACATTAGCTCAGAAGAAAATGGCAGCTAAGGCTTAATTATTTCTTCCTGCTTAATGTCTATATCATGGTGGTTTAGAATTTACTGGAAGGAAGCTTGACAGTGTGAAAAACTTGTGTTCGTGTTTCTTTGTGTGTGTGTAGCTTTTTTCTATCAAAGGTACTTAGCCCAAACGTTCCAAAAATGGGCCAATAATAATAGACTCTGGAGTGGAATGATAGTCACCACCCACATCAGGGATAGACAACAAAGGCCATTTAAGGTGTGTGCCTTTTCTAAACAAGTTTGAGTTCTGTCACAAGACTATTTATGTAAAAGGAAATCAATAACCTTGCTGAGTTATTTCTGCTTCATTGTCATGTTCCCTTGTGAAACCAGAGAATATTTTTCCCAACAATAGAAAGAGCAGAAGATGCACAAACTCCCTTGACCAACTGCAGGGCAGAAAGTGTTGAGCACACACTCCTTTTCTAGCACAATATCAGAGGCTTTTCCTTTACCTTGGATCCCCCTGACTGGGTGATGTGGTGTACTTAGCAAGACTTCTTCTTGTTGCAATCCAAGACAGGTGCAAGAGCAGAAAGATCAAAGACTAAATTTTCTCTACTTTATGACTCCATACTTTTAAAAACTATCCAAGGAAAATAATTGTCATGCAATGACAAATAAGTGACTCCAATGTCTGTGAAAATACAGGTAACAGACATCTGAAGAAAATATTGCTAATAAAATGCTTAGAGAATAACCCTCCAGTGCAGCTTTTCAACCATAGGACACAGGCATAATTGTTTACAGTAAAGAACTAAGTTAGCTCACAACTGGGGTCTACCATAAGGTGATAGGTTTCTCTTATGAACTCCCGGGACCTTGATTACCTGCCTTTGGCAGTGCTTTCCAATTCAGCCTTTAAGTGCCAGGCACTAGGGTGGCCTGGAAGAGGAAGGTGACGAAGAATCAGTGTTAGCAGTCAAGTGGGATTCTCAGAGTTTGGATTCTCAGTGGCTGGGATTTGAGGGAAGGTAAAGTTAACACGTAACCAAGGATAGTAAGCTTGTTGAGGCCAGGAATACAATTCACAAAGGACTTGTCAAGATCAAGTGGTCAGAAACAATATTTTGTTGCAATTTTATTGAGCATCTAATCAAAATTGTCCTCAAATTAGTTGACAGATGGATTTTTTTTCAAAATATATCTTCATCTTTTCATAAAAATACAATCTTTGCATGTGGAACTTGAAATCTAGGCTCTTGTTTTAACAGTAGATAGAGTTCTTTGGCATTTTGTCTTGGCGCTTCTGCAGCCCAGGAGTCTCACCATAATAGTGTAATGGGAAAAAAAAATCACTTTGAAGTCTTAAAGAACACTCCTTTGTGCTCTGGCTTCTGAATCAGTAAACGAAATCACCAAGGTGTCCAGGTGATTTCTAATGATCCTTCAGTTCCAATCCATAGCCCTCCAAGACTCTGGTTACCATTCTCTGTAAGCACCTATTTTTGGTTTTTCTAAGGGAAGAAATACATATAGCTATGTGCTAAATACTTGAGGTTCTTTTTTTTGGTAAATGTTTCTTTCCTATGATGTACCTTTGCCAGTGAACTTGTAATTGTGTTTTGTTGTCTTTAACGAGTTTGACATCCAGGGAGGCTGAAGGGGAGTCACAGATTCCTCTAACTCGTTATTTTACCCTTCTCGTCCTCTGCATCTTGTCTTTGTCCTTTGTTCCTCTCTCCTTTGATCTAGTAAAACCTCATTGACCCGGTTTAAGTATCTTTCAAATATAAATGGTCTCAACGTTACTTGGAAAAACAAAGACAGACTAAGTCACTTTTCCAAATTGCTCTTTGGGCAGGCCATATAAGGAAAGTTTTCTTTCCAGTGGGATTTGGATTCCCATTAGTTTTCCTCTCCTTTCAACAATAAAATAAAAAATGCAATGAGATTATCAGAATGGATAGCCTGTGTAGACCTGACAACATGCTTTTGAAACTCAGTTTACATTTGACACTGGTTAAGCTTCTTGGGCCAATGTGTCTCAGATTTGCTATATGGGGCCTGGACTAAACTCCCAGTTTGGACACAAATATGTTTTATTGGTTATAAATGCCTCTCAAGCCATTTGTAAGGATGGATGAATTTCTAGTGCAAAAAGTATGAAGTCATCTGCAGAACTATAAATATCCCTCACACTATCTTATTGCAGACATGTTTTGTTTTGGTACATTATGCTTTTTTCTTAACCTGGATATTTGTTTCTTTAAAATTTTACTCTTTTTAAACATATCTTCTATACAGTATGAAAGGCACACAATACAAAGCAGGAAATTTAGATTTTTAAAATTTGATACAGTTTGTTTTGCACCTTTTGGCATGCATAATTAGAGTACAGTTGCTCCTTACGAAAAGGTTTTTTTTAACAACCTCAATACAGTGGAAATTCTGTGTCTTTGTAATAATAAAGACAGTAGCAGTTAAAGCAGTGAGTGTGGACCTTTATCTCATAGCACTGGGTGAAAAGCAGATTGACTGAAATAGCCCACCTTACAATATTGCTTCACTGACTGTGAAGACTGCTTCTGAAAGTGAAAACGGTGGAAGGAACAACCCAGACTGTGCGGGATGTGGCTGAGGTTGTGCTCACCCATGTATTAAACATGTCTGGCCATGCTAAGATTCTTTGCCCCATTCTGTTAAAATCATGTTTATAGATTAGTAATTGACATAAACTGCCCCTCCCTAAGGCCCCTTCTTAGGCCCTTTTATAAGAATATAACCCATCATTCCTCAGTGCACAAGCAATGGAGAGAGGGTGAGTCATGAGAGCAGGTCATGAACTGACATTCTTCTCTTAACTGTAATACACAGCCAGGGAGCTCACAAGAACAGAGTCTATGGATCCATGTGTAAGAGTTTCTGGCCCAGCCTAGCCCCAAGAACCAAACCAGCTGTCCCAAATAATCATACAAAATCTTATATTAATTACAATCTGGCTTATGCCTCAGGCTCATTATCAGATTAAAACTTAATCCATTTCTATTAAACTATGTCTTGCCATGTAGTTAGTGGGCATACTTGTGTCCCATTACATCTTTTTCTCTGGGACAACAGCTCACAGTATCTCTCTTGACTCTGCTTCCTTCCCCTTTATCTATACTTAGAATTCCTACCTGCCTATAAGCTGTGTTGTCATTGGCCAAAACAATTCCTTAATTATCTAGTGGTAATTCACAGCATACAGAAAGACATCCCACATCACTTCCCCTTTTCTGGCTAAAAAATAGGAAGGTTTTAATTTCAACATAGCAAAATTACATATAACAAAACAGTTATCAAGCAAGAATTACAATTACAATATCTAATATATTTGTACTTAGCAGAATTAAATAAAATATTCTATCATCTACCTTATCCTTCTGAGTCTAAAGTTTCATATCTGATTTACCTTTTATCACAACTAATGAAAGCTATAATTTAACTATTCAATCTTCAACTCCAACAAAGATTACAAAAAAATACAGTATTACCTGAGTAAGGAAGGGCATTATAAGAAATTTCCAAATTCTGGAAATGCCAGTAACATATGGCTACCAGAATAGTCACCCAAAGTTCCTTTGTAATGTTGAAGCATCCATCTTTAGCCTATAGGCCTAGAGTCTTTGGGAGACTTTTTAGTAAAGCAGGAAATTTGAAGAACTGCTCCATGCATTCTGGCATATTTCATCAGTTGCTTCTTCCTGTGTCCTGCAGAATGTTTGGCAGTTTTCTGTGAAGTAGGAACCTGAAGGACTATCTCAGCTTGTTCTGGCAAAGTTTTAGAGGTCATTTCCTATAGCAGTTAGGAAGTTAAGTCCTGCATGTCTAGTTTATACAGCATACTGTAAAGCAGTTAAGGCAAGAACAATTTCTTATCCAGTAGCCAGACTTTACCACAAAGAAAGTAAACTATATGTGTAGTTTTTTGATACCCATCATCCTCTAGAAGCGAATTAGTGCTGCTAGGAGCAGACATGACTCATTTTTTTCAGAAAAGTTTAAGTTCTTAAAATATTTTAAATGATATATTCTGTATGTCTTCAAAGTGAGTGAAAATTACCTATTTAGTTGAAATATATCTTTGTATATCTAAACAATCTAACTAACATGACAATAAGCTTTATTATCTAAATGATTAGTTATTATTCTTTATTTTTTAATTATACATCATAATTTTAAATGACTCACATAAACATAGTATCTTAAACAAAAGTAGAAATATACATACAATATAGCAAAATTGACCTTAAATTTGTATCAGTGAATCAAAATCCATACCATTGTAAAGTATTTTGAGATTAATAGATGTTTCTGAATAAAAGTAGATTAAATAATCTATTATTTTCTTATCATCTCTGTATCATATTCCATTCTTTCTCTAGAAAGAGAATGACTATGACCACTAAAATTTATAATGAAAACAAACATTTATAAATAATATTTTGGGAATTTGGGCATAGATTTCCATATTTCCATATTTTTATACTTCCTGATAATTGGAAGCCTGGCAATCTTATGGGAGTTCTGAGCCTGAATCATCTTAGTTGGCAGCCTTGAAGCTGATGTGGTCATCTTTTCGCATCAGAGATTTTTCAGATAGTCTTCCTTGATCAAATTGTATTAGCTTGGAAGCAATCTACAGGTTCTCAAATTCTGTGAAAACAAAAGGAGAACCTCTTTTCCAAAGCAACATATCCTTAGACTCAAATTTCGAAGTCCAGATATCTTTAAAATATAAATGTTGGTTTAACTTAGCAGCCTTTACAATCAAATGTCTTTCTTCAATAAGCTCATTAAGTGTTAAAAAATTAAAAGGAAATACAATAATAGACATAATCCATACTTTGTGTATTTGTCATCTTTACATGGCTTATATATATTTTATATTTTATTTTTTTTGAAGGACTTTCTATATCCTTTTTTCTTTTTCCTTTCTCTCTCAAACACACTGTAAACCAAATCATTTAGAGTTCTTTTTTCAAATCTGTCGTTATTTTTATCTCATATCTCTTATCTTTTACTGTTTCTGATCACAAGTTTAATCTGCCAAGAGGGGCTAAGGCTGGGCTATAGCAGCTGCTGACTCCACCAGCTCCACCCAGCTCCTTGGTGTATGACAACTTTCCTTCATGGCAGTTACTGGCAGGAACCACTTTTACCATCCCAACTCTGGGGAATTTCAAGGTCCACACTGCCACCAAGTAGAATATAGCCACCCACTGTTCATAAACTCCATTTACGTATTTGACAGCAGGGCCTTTTAAAAGAGCCACACAGTTTTCTCAACTAAAGCTGAGTCAGGAAACATCTCTTAAAGGAGCTGTGCCTCTGCTTGCCAACAGCAGACAGAGCTGACCCAAGAAAATTCTGCTACTAAGAAGCCATCTTGGACTCTTATCGCGGTAAAAACTCGCCGTGAGATATGTTTTAAATGGGGTTTATTTTGTGAAAATCACTTACAAAACAGAGCCGGTTTTAAGAGAAAATGAAAGGATAAGGTTGCAGCGCGCCGGAGCCTTTATAAGGAAAATTCCTCATCCCCACACTGTACATCCGAATTCCCGCGCAGCTGGGCCGAACTGTGTACCCGGTCGAGAATTTTTGCGAGAGAATGACGACTTTTTGTCTTGGTCCTCTCCCTCGAAGGTCTACTTTTAAAATCTTTTTTAGTTAATCACGCCCCGCTGGTCTCTACTCCTATGATGTGATCGTTTACATACATAGTTTTTAATTTCCCGCTACAGACTCTGTTTCCTTTTTGCCTGTATAATGGAAAATTTAAATTCATCATATGAAGCTTATGCTTACATCAAGGCTGCTGTGAGACTTCAGAAACAGGCCTTATTGCAGTATAATCTGTATACCATAAGCTGAACATTTTGTAGCGTAAGCCTGCATACGACACCACAGCACCTCTGTACTATGGCCCACTTGAGAAACACAACTCAGAAGCTGTTTTGGCTTCATTTCTGTGCTTTAGAATCCCTTTTAAGCTAACTAAGGCTTTACATGGGTGTACACGCACCACATTGGGATACCATTTGAAGTAAGAGTTTCTGGATCAGCCTAGCCCAAAGATCCAGACTAGCTGTCTCAGATAATCACATAAAGTCTTATATTAGTTACAAACTGGCTATGGCTAGGCTCATTATCAGCTTAAAACTTAACTCAAACCACTTCTATTTATTTATGTCTTGCCACGTAGATAGTGGTTTTAACTGTATTCTGTTACATTTTGCTCTCTTGGGAGATAGTTTGCAGCATCTTCCTCTGACAATGCCCTCCTTCCCCTTTATTTATGCTTAGATTTCCTTCCTACCTATCAGCTGCATTGCCATTGGCCCAAACAACTCTTTTATTATCCAATGGTAACACACTGCATACAGAAGGACATCCCACATCATCCTTGCATAGTGATGAAGGATGCTGACTTGGGCCCTGCCAGGGACAGGCACTGTACCTTTAGCAATAAGCTCCTATTGTCCTATGGTCCACATGTATGTCAGTGGCATGAGTTTTGAGAAGCACTGAAGAAGAACATACCAAAAATCCTTAAGTGAAAGTGCTGTCTCATGGGCCCACATCAGTGTGTTTAAATCCAGGCACATTCTTCTTTATGCCCTTTTTACATCTCAAGACACATTAAAGATGATCAGGTATATTGCATTGCACAGGAAGATTCTAAAATCTATAGAGAAATTTCTTGCTCTAAATCATGAAGTAGAAATGGTTAGAGTCTATCAGGAAATTCAGGTTTTTACATAAAGCAATAAAAAACCCCAGCAGATGACTTTTTTGCTCCAGATTCTGCAGTCAAAGTCATTTGCTAAACTAATAAACAAATAATCTATGAAATGACAATGGCTGTCAACCCTTTGGTCCTTTTGGTTGTTTCTTCCCATATGGAGCTTGTCTTTGTTCTTGAACCCAGAGTCTCTCTTGAGGCACCGTCTGATCCAACCTTTTGGTAACTACCTCCTCACTGCTTGGTATGCTTCCATGGGCATGCTGACATTCCATTTACTTTATTTTTATTTCCAGTTTTTTTGAAGATATGTGTATGTTCATATGTGTGTGGGTTGCATGTGTCTGTGTGCATGCTGATGTCAGGAGCATACATCAATCATTTTCCAAGTTATATGTTAGGCAGTTATCTCAGTGGAATGGAAAGCTTTTCAGAGCAGCTAGCCTGGTTAACCTGTTTGCTATGGGGTTCCCAATATCTGCCTTTAAAATGCTGTGATTACAAGCAGGCTACTATGTCCACAGTGGCGTTTACTCCTTTGTGTGGGATCTGAACTCTAACCCTCATGCTTGTACAGGTAAGCACTTACCTGCTGATTCGTCTCTCCAGCTCTTTTAGTTAGACTGTGATATGAGAAGTTTCTAATGTGACAGCCCTGGAGTCTACAAATGAAAAGAAAGCCCATCAGTAGGCACAGCTGCCACATCAAGTGAGACTCCTGCCACCCTGGTTCTCACTTTCAGTGATGTAAGCCCACTAAACTCCCTATCTGGATCCAGCAGACATCCAAAGTCAGACAACAGACATCAGATAGAAGGCAGAATCTTGACCTGACAATTTTTTTTTTTTTTTTTTTTTTTGTAAGCCAGTGTTTTTCAGAAGTGGTGGCCAACTTGCTGGATGTTTACTGAAGGCTGGTTTTGTTGACAGGAAAATTAATAAAATGGAAGAGACTCAAAAACAATGTTGTAGGGGGTGGCTGAGATCAAGGATTTTTGAAATGTTTGTCTATCCTGAAAGGCGACCTCAGTGCTTCCTGTATAGTGAGATGAGAAGATGAACTAATAGTTTCTACTCCTGGGACCATCAAGTTCCTGCAGCTCTTATGACCTGTCCCTGCATCACCCAAGTGAGGAGAAAACTCATCCCTTCTCAAGCCCCAGGCAGGACTAGTTCAGAAGAGTGTACTGGAACTTGACAGTTATCTGGTTAATTAGAAAATTTTGTAACAATTAATCATTTAATTTGACTAATATACACATTTTTTTTTCAAAATACCAAGGAACCATCATGTGTCTATTCTATGTTTATGTTTTTGCTTCTCCCCCCACCTCTCTCTCTCTCTATGTTTGTGTATATATACAAGGTTGAATCACTGAACAGAATTGCCTAAGGTCATGTAATTGTTCCTTGATATTTCCTTTATTGTTTGCCCTCAAATCCTCTTTTTGTAGTAAGCCAAGGAAGGGAAATGACGCTGTCTTCCAAATTTCATTATGAAACCTTCCATTTAAAACAAAATGTATTGCATTTTATAATTGCTACCAGAACCCATAAGGACAGTGGTTTTCAACCTTGTAAGAACTTGTGGGACTGCTCTTAAATGTGGCTGACTTCAATGAACCCACAATCCTTTAACCAGGCTGTGGATAACAGGATATTTTCAAAAAATAGTTACAGGGTGAAAAGCACAAACACATTTTTTGGTTAATAAAATACACATAATTTTCTTAACCGAAAATGATGATAATGGTCCTGTCTTATAATAGTGTTCTATTTTTCTTGACGTTCATGGCTGAGTTTGTGTACACAAAGCTGTTAGGAAAAACAGAAACACAACCTTTAATTAAAATCTGTTCCTCCCCTGAATGTGCTGCTGAACTGTTACCTTTTTTTTTTTTTTTCCTTTTAGGTTGCAGTTGCTGTTTTTTGAAAGTTGCTGTCATGTAAACACAGCTCCTATCCCCTTCTATAGATGGAAAGGGATCTCATGAATTTCTACTATGACAGTGATAAGGACAACTGAGAGGCACCCAAACCCAATGCTTTCCCATGCCATTCTGAGTGCCAACTACCTCAGCCATTGATCTGTAGAAACTTGCTGGGAAAGGCAGAAATTGTATTTTTGTTTGTTTGTTTGTTTGTTTGTTTTTGCAAGGGAAGAGTCAGCTTCAGCAAGGACAGGGACTCACCCAAGTTCACCTTCACTGGGCAGGGGAAAGAGAAGGACCAAGGCTCAGTGGTTCTTGTACTCTGTGGGAAAACCACTTTCTTCTGATTCCTATCGAAGTTCTGAGTCTTTTAAAAGTGCTCTGCACTGCTACCACTAATTCAACAAAGATACTTGGAAAATGTGATTTTAAAATGTTGAATTCTCCAGTAAATTAAATTCAAACTCTGTTTTATCCATGCCTGCAAAACTTGTAGAAAGCCCCTGACTGCGAGGAGTCGGGATCCTGCTCTTTGAACTTTAACTACTCCCAGGACTGTGATCAGCAGGACAAAGAAGAAGAAAAAGAAAGAAAAAGAAAAGAAGAGAAAAAAGGATGGCAATGGAGAGCAAAGAGGAAGCTTCGCCCATGTTCTCCTGATCCCTCCAGCTTTCCTTGGTGTCTTAAGGAAGGCAGGTGAGGACATCTTTGGGAAAATGTGTCAAGGCCACCAGTTGAAATCCTGACACTTCCCTTATCTATACCCATATATACGGTAATACTTCTGGGAAGATGACTGGGAATGGACTTGACCACTCTGTTTTGTGGCATGCGTTCAGCATGTACTGCATTGGACTCAATCCCTGTGATCATCAATAGCAACAAAAGACAACGAGAAGCAATTTGATCAACATTAACCTATGCCATGGATTCTCTTTCTTGGCAATGAGAGAATTCTTTTGTAAGATTAGGTCATTCTACCCTGTAAATTCCTTCAGCCAGGCTTTGACCTGTAGACTGGACCTCTCTCCTCTCAAAACAATCGGCACCAGTAATGCATGAGAAAGCTTAACAGGAGCTACAAAATGGTAGTTCTACCAGACTCACTACATTTCAAATGCAGTGGCCCACTAGGGACATCACTTGTTTTCCTAAAAATATTTTCCTTTCAGTTATGAAAAGCTGAAAATGACAATTCCCAACCCCGTTCCATGATTTTCCTTAGGATTCTCAGACTTAACTCTTTATACACCTTCAAAGATGGAACTAACTTTTTATTTACCAATCATACTTTCACAGTAATATACTTTCCAAGTACTAGGAGTCGGAATAATTTTCCACAATTGGAAGAGACCTATTGACCAGGATTCTTCAATTACTCCAAATTTGGTTGAAAGTATATACGTATGTGAAAAGTGTTTTTCAAAATATACCAAGTAGGTGTGAGAAATTTTATCAAAGGCAAAATATTTAATATGTGTGTAGTTACTGGATGCAGTTATTAAAATTAAAGTTTCTTTAAAATATCTCCTTTTAATCCAACTATTTCCATAACCAACAGAAAAATAAACACAATAGAACAAAATCCATAATACTCACGATGAATTTCTTTTTCAGATTTAACAAAGGTAAATCTTTCCAAATTTTTTCAAATATTCATGCAATCTACTGAAACAACATTTATGATAGATGTATGTATATATTTGTACATATACATGCAGGTGAATGTTTCTGCTCAAGTAGCAACAGCGACCTCTAGTGTGCCATTTCAATTTGCTCACTTTGCAGCTGTCGCTCCCTGCCTCTTCAACCTCCAGGGGATTATCTGAACCTTAGTTTGATAAGTTAGTTTGGTCTAACTTCTGTATTGACTAAACACAGAAAACTGATCTTTGAGAGATCTTCCTTGGTTCTAATAAAGTGATAAAGCAGTTGTGCCTTTATTAATTATTGTTATTATGGTACCCAAAGTAGTCATTCAAATGGTAATCATACCCCCCCCAAAAGTGGGCTTTATTTGCAAGATGAACTAAGTGCACCTGATGAACATTTTGCATTCGAAGCCACAAGCATCCACTCACTAGCATGAATGATTCAGAAGTACTACTTCCTTTTGATGCTCTTTATTGATTCTCTTTATTGAAATTCAGAGAAAAATTGGGGACCGAGAGATGACTCAGCTGTTAAAAGCACTTCCAGAGGACCTGAGTTTGATTGCCATCACCCACATTCTGGCTCACAACTGTCTGTGATCCCAGTTCTAGGAAATATGAACGAACTCTTTTGGCCTCCAAGAGCACTGGCATATCCATGGGGCACAGCCATACATACAAGCAAAACACCCTCATAAGATAAAAAAAAAATATTAAAATTAAGAGAAAAAAATCTAAGAATCTAAGAGATACAGCACTTTTGAGTGTTTTAAGGTTTTGCCCTAGATGTGTGCTGCTGTCAGGACAATCCAAGGAAACAAAGCGGGCTCTGACAGCTTGTATCAATACTTCTACTCTGCCTTCCTCTTTTCAGTTTATACCAAGCAATCATATTGCTTATGGGCCCAGCCTTGGCACACAAGAGCCTGGGTGAACACAATAACATAGTCTATAGGCTTCTGCACAAATCCTCTTCTTTACTCGAAAGTATGTCCTGTCTCCTTTCAGATAGAGTTCAGTGTTCACTCTCATGGTCAGACTGTTGGATTCCAGTTGGTCTTGGCTGTTTGTGGTCTGTCTGACAGAGGCAAGCTGAAAGAGGCTTTCTGTCTGCCCCATGGCAAACTCTTTTAGGACATGTGGGAAAGAGGAAGAAAAGACTTTTTTCTTTAAAGTAAATGTTTCCTGTAAATGAGAGTGGCTTTTCAAATTGTGTTGTTGGAAAAGATCTTGCAGGGAAAGAGAGGGAGACATGAGGCTGTTCAAGATTGTCTCCTGTGATGGGCTGATCTTTGATGCCCCTCAACAGCTGGCCTTGCTGGCAAGCAAGAAGCTACATGTGGAAAACATGCTACAATCTGTGTAAATAAACATGGCAGAAAATGAGCGTCATCCCCAGGTTAAAAAAATAAACAAAACACGCTGAACACAGACCCCTGGGGATTCAGGCAGAAAGATGGATGAGTGTGTAGCTGTAGGCTTGAGTAAATTCGCTTGAAATGCAGCATGTATGAAATTTATAATACACACTGTATACTTAGATTTCTTTTACACTTAATTGTGTATTTCTCTCTCATTACTGTCTTCCTATGGCCCATGAAAGTGAGTGTTTCTGTTACAATTCTGAGATTATACCTATCAAGAAGAAAGAATTGAATCAGAAAATTGATGAACCCCATGGGAGACAATTTAATTAGGGCTGTATAAAGGTCAATAAATATTTCAGAGTTGGACCAGTGGATCTGCTTGATCAACTTCTGATTTGAAAATGAATAAGGAGGCCTGCCTAGAATGTCCAGTGTCTCAGAGCAGAGCTGATATTCAGTTAGGATACATAGCATATCCAATTAGATTGTGGACAGCAAGAGTGTGCTCCGATTGGATAGTGCAATGCCAGCCTGGCCTTTGTTTTTGGGCTGCTTTTGGATATCAATCTTACATGTGGCTATAAAATCACTAGTCTGTGCTCATCAATTATTCACTGAGTTTCCAGACTAGTTATCAGATCCACATCTATACATGGGCACCATGACAGGGTAATATTTAATTACCCAGTCTTCTTCCTTTCTTTTTTTCTTTCTTTCCTTCCTTCTGTAAGCAGACTTTTCTTTGGGCCTCCACTCCCAAATAATGATATGGAGACTTATTATTAATTAGGAAAGCTTGGGTTAGTGTACACTTGTCCCACTAGCTTTTATAATTTAAACTAACCCATATTTTTTTTTATTAATCTACATTCTTCCATGTGACTTTTACCCTCTCTCGTTCTGTTGTCCAACTCTGTCTCCATCTCCATGGCATCACCTGTGCCCTCCATTAGTCTCTTTCGCTCTCGGCCTGAAAATCTTGCCTATCTCTCCTGCCTAGCTATTGGCTGTTTAGCTTTATAATACACCAATCACAGCAATACCCTTTCACAGTGTACAGACATTCCACAACATATCTCTTTTCTTTATTCCTTTATTTTTTTTTTCTTTCTTTTTGGGACAGGTTCTCACTATGTAGCCCAGTCTGGCCAAGAACTTAACTCTGTAGACCAGGATGGTCTCCATTTCACAGGGATCCACTTGCCCCCCCCCAACCCCACTGCTGGGCTCACTGCCTTCCCTGCTACTTGCAGCTTTAGCAAAAGCTTCTTAACCAGCAGCTACTAACCTGCTTTTCTAGATCGGATTCACCTGATCAGCAGCTACCCTTGTTTACTGTGTTCAAAACCTTCCACATGATGAATGCCACTGGCTCCTGTCCTGGCAGCCTTAGCCATCAGTGAGAGCTAATGGCATCTGCAGCTTGCTTCCAAACCTGTGTTTGTCATGTCATTTGGCAAACTGTCACACCAATACAATATTGATGTATTTTCATGGATCAACAGAAAATAAGCTCATTGCTCCCAAAAGAGTTGATGTAGGTAACTTAAAAGCAAAACAAAAAACAAGTGGCTGGTTTTGAAATAAACTTTATTATAATAGAAACCTTACAAATAAGAGAAAAACATTGTACATCAAAATGAACAAAAAATAAATAAGCAGTTGAGACTGAGTGGATGAGTGGAAATCTGAAAAAACATGAAGACAATCCTTTGGTCAAACACTTTGAAAATATCCTTAAGTTTTCTCAGAGGCATTCCAGACTGGAGATCATTGCATTATGGGTATTTTATTTTCTAAGAAAGATATTGTAGAACTCCAGGGTCCCAGACAGCTGGAAGTCTAAATATATGCAACAAGGTAAATGTTTAAGTGTCATGTCATTTTAAGTCATTCCTCACTTGGAGCAACTCGGTTTAACTGATTTCTCACCCAGTGGCTCTTTCAGTGATCTTTACAATCTGCTGACTCAACAGGAATTTGTGATTTGTTTTCTTTTTTTTTCAACTATGGTTAAGGCTGGGGTCCTTGTCTGGGGCTCAGGAGAGAAACAAGGTGGTGAGCAGTTTGCAGAGGAAGAAGCTCAGTAGGTAGCTTTCAAATGATGTCCATTAACATCATGCAGCAGGCAGACTGGGTAATGGGTGGCAGCATCGGATGAAAGCAAATTCTGCTGTGAATGCTTTTTCATATGGACATACTTGCATTGTGTTTAAAAGCAGTCAGGTTTAGCACAGGGTCCAGGCACCCCAGTCTACACCTCTCTCATTTCTCTGCAGCCTCAAGATGTCTGTGCTCAGGACTCTGCAGACAATGTCCCCTATAGGCTTGTTTCCTGTCTCCTTTTACCTGCTTTTGCAAACACTGGGTAGTTTTGTGCCTGTTTACCAGCAGCTTTTCCGCCTGGTCCTTAATTCAGGGCCATCTGCTAGTCTGATCTTGTGGGCCTTGATCTACAAGCATATAGTGATATACATGGTTTTCACAGTCCTGCTGAGCCACCATACTGCCTTTTAAGTATGTAATTTGATTGACTGTAGCATAGTCCTTTTGTTAAAATTTTTTTTTTTTTTTTTTTTTTTTTTTTTTTTTTTTTTTTTTTTTTTTTTTTTTTTTTTT